>SJYV01005497.1:0-29335 GCA_006410875.1 Neotragus pygmaeus | reverse complement strand
ATATTAACAACAATAAATAGTCTATCACCCCATCACACATTCATTTTAGGCAGACACATTGTCCACCCTAATAACAAAATAAAGGAACAGACAACTCTAAGCCATCTAAAAAAACAATACAAATGAAAAAAAAAGTATAAAGACACTGATAGGTTAAAGAAATTGGGGAAAAATATATACTACACAAACATTTTCAAAAAAGCTGAAGTAGCTGTATTGCTATCAGATAATGTAAACCTCAGAATAAGGAATATTGCAAATTATAGAGAAATTGAATAATTATAATGTATCACTCTACAAGAGATGACAACAATCCTAAATGGATATGTACCAAAAATAGAGCTTCAAATTACATGTAAGAAAACTGAGAGTTATAGTTGGAGAATTTATCAAACTCATCTCAAAAATGACAAAACAAGTAACTGTAAATCATTCAGGGTTAAACAGATCTGAAAACAATATACAAATTTGACCCAATTTTGATTTAAAGATTATTTCACCAAACTACGGACCATACCGTCATTCAATCATATGTGCAACTTTTACCAAGATAGATCATACTTGGAGCCATGAAACAAACTTTAACAAATTTAAGCAAAAGTGATAATTATATAGTGTATGTTTTAAGACCATAACAAAATTGAGAGGTGTGTTTGTGTGTAAAAACTCACCAGTTGATTCTAAAATATTTATAAAAATGCACAGTGTTAAAATAACAAAAAGAACAGCAAAGTTTGAGGACACACACTATCTAAATTCAGGAGTCATTGTAAAGCTGCAGTATGTTATTGGAAAAAGGATGGACACATAGATCAGTGAAACCGAATTGAGAAATTAGAAATAAATACGCACATATATGGTCATTTGATTTTTGAAAAAGGTACAATGGGAATTCAATGAAAAAATAGTATTTTTGATACATAATAACAAAACAAACTTACATTCATAGGCAAAATAATTGTATTCCTACCTTATACGGTACAAAAAAGAAAACTAGCTCAAAATTAATCACAGGCATAATAACTAAATCTATAAAACATCTAGAAGAAAACAGAAGAAAAATTTTATGAGATTGGCTTAGATGAAATTGTATAGACACAACATCAGAAAAATGAATCATAAAAGAAAAAAATGTGAGAAGCTACTTTACATCAAAATCAAGGCACTTACTCCTCAAAAGACACTATTAAGAGGACTGTGGCAGACTGGAAGGAACTAATTTCAAGCACATATCACATAAAGTGCCTATATCTGTCTAGATATAGATGGGACTTTCTTGGTGTCTCAGACAGTAAAGAATCCGCCTGCAATTCAGGAGACCAGGATTCGATCCCTGGATTGGGGAGATCCCCTGGAGAAGGGAATGACAACCAAATCCAGTATTCTTGCCTGGAGAACTCCATGGACAGAGGACCATGGTGGGCTCTGGGGTCACAAAGAGTTAAACACTACCTAACACTTTCACTTTCAGGATATATCTAAAAACAACTAAAACTCAGCATGAAAATTAAAAACAAAAACATAAATAGTAACATTAAAATATATGTTCTCACAAAAATATTTAGAGCAGCTTTATTCATAGCTGTGATTGCAGCCAAGAAATTAAAAGACACTTAATCCTTGGAAGAAAAGTATGACCAACGTAGCATATTCAAAAGCAGAAACATTACTTTGCCAACAAAGGTCCATCTAGTCAAAGCTATGGTTTTTCCAGTGGTCATGTATGGATGTGAGAGATGGACTGTGAAGAAAGCTGAACGCCAAAGAATTGATGCTTTTGAACTGTGGTGTTGGAGAAGACTCTTGAGAGTCCCTTGGACTGCAAAGAGATCCAACNGGGAATAACTAAAGAAAAGGCCCTGAGATGGGAATGGGGCTATGAGAGACCTGGGAGCAGCTTGGAGGCTGAGAGAAGACTGGGATGGGGAAGGTGAGAGGCAAGGCACCTGTTCGCAGACCTGCAGAGGACTTCCTCCTGGGGCAGTAGGGAGCCCTGGGCAACACTAGAGCAGGGGAGTGACCTACCAGACCTGAGTGAGAAGCTGGCTCTGGGGAGATGGGGGCAGGTGTGGGCTAGAGGGGGAGGAGTCAGAGGATGGAGAGTGACCTAACTGGACTTGCTATTGGCCAGGCAAGGATAAGGTGGGAACTGAAACAGTGGCCTGGAGGAGAGAGAGGAGGGCGATGGAATCCACAGCCTTGCTGTCTGGGTTTCTGGGGAGGATGAGGGAGGGAGAATGCTGAAGATGCCTTCTAGGGAAGCAGAGTTGTCCCCTTCCCCCTTCCCCCTTCCCCAAGAGGACCAGGAGGGAGGAGAATAACCATGGCCGAAAGTCAATGTTGAATGGCCACCACTTCTGGCCATTTGAACAGAGCAGGCTGACCAACCCTGCCCTGGGCTGCCTCCCAGCAGGAGGCAGGCGGCAACCAAAACAAACCCAACAAATGCTCATATCGATGGTGCTTGAGTGAAGCACATCTTTAATGCCGTTCATCACCGACAGTTGCTTTGTGAGTGGCTCATATCTATAGGCGTGGAAACATGAGCTGAGAGAGGTAAGGCATAGAACTAACTAGTGAAAAAAAAATTGTTGGAGCTGAAGCCAGAACCTGAGTCTGCCTGCCTGCACTCCTACATGTGGGGTACGTCTTACACAGTCCAGATGGGACCCTCTGGATTCTCTGGGAGCGTGACTGACTCTGACTCCAGTTACACCCTGTGGACCCTTTCCCTACGTCACCTGCTGGGTATCCTGCTTGTGTGTGTGTGTGCTAAGTCACTTCAGTTGTGTCCAACTCTTTGCAACCCCATGGACTGTAACCCACCAGACTCCTCTGTCCATGAGATTGCTCAGGAAAGAATACTGGAGTGGGTTGCCATTCCCTTCTCCAGAGGATCTTCCTAACACAGAGACTGAACTCACTCCTCCTCAGGCTCCTGCATGCAGATGGATTCTTTACCACTAAGCCACTAGGGAAGCCCAGGTGTCCTACACTTCAACTCAATTCTGACAGTATCTACCCAGACACAGTGTCAGAGTCTACAGGTCTTAAGGCTCAGTCCCACCAGACTGAACCTGCTTCAGATGCTAATCTCAAGTCCAAGTCTTTACCTGTGCTTCTGACCTACAGGCTATAAATCAGAGGTTCCCAGGACACCTCCTTGGGTTCAATTAATTTGCAAAAGTGGCTCACAGAATTCAGGAAACCAGTTTACTTACTACATAATGGTTTATTATAAGAGGATGTAACTCAAGAACGGCCAGATGGAAGAGCTGCCTAGGGCAAGGTGTGGGGAAAGGGTATGGGGCGTCCACATTTTAAAAATAGGTTCACCAACCAGAAAGCCTTTCAAACCCCATCCACTTGGGTTTTAACACAGATTTCACTATAGACATGATTGAGTAAACATTGGTCATTGGCATTGAACTCAATCTCCAGCCTCTCTCCCCTCCCCAGATGTCTAGAGGGTGGGACCAAAAGTTCCAACTTTCTAATTAATTGGTTGATTCACCTGGCAACAAGCCGCCATCCTTAGGTGTAGTCCAAAAGTAACCTCACTGACTTAAACTCATCAATTAGGAAATACCAAGGGTTTTAGGAACTTGGTGCCAGAACCACAGGTCTTTCCTGGTGTTAGTAGTCAAGAACCTGCCTGCTGATGCAGAAGGCTTGTGTTGATCCCTGGGTCAGGAAGATCCCCTGAAGAAGGAAATGGCATCTCACTCCAGTATTCTTGTCTGGGAAATTCCATGGACAGAGGAGCCTGGTGGGTTACAGTGGGGTCACAAAAGGTCAGACGCAACTTAGCGACTGAGGACACACACCCCAGAACCAGGACAAGGACCACAGGGGTCTTAGTCCTTTGAGGGCTGCTATATGGGCTTACCCAGTTGCTCAGATGGTCAATAGTCTGCCTGCAATACAGAAGACATGGATTTGATCCCTGGGTCTGGAAGATCCCTTGGAGGAGGAAATGGCAATCTAGTCCAGTATTCTTGCCTGGAGAACTCCATGGACTCTGGAGAACTCCAGAGGAGCCTGGCGGGCTACAGTCCATGAGGTCACAAAGAGTTGGACACGACTGAGTGACTGACAAAAATAACAACAAAAATACCATAGACTAGTGGCTTGTAAACAGCAGAAACTTATTTCTCACAGTTCTGGAGGCTAGACGTCCATGATCAAGGTGCCCACATGGTCAGTTTCTGGCGAGGGGCTCATCCTGCTTTGTACCCACAGCCACACTCTCACTGTGTCCTCACGTTGGGGAGAGAGGTCATCTCTTGTGTGTTTTCCTCTAAAGGCATTAATCCCATCCCTAAGGGCCCCATCCTCATGACCTGATCACCTCCCAAAGGCCCCACTTCCTAATATTATTATCCTGGGGGTGAGGATTTCAACATATGAGTTTGACGGGGTCTCATTCAGTCCAGAGCAGGTCTCAGCTCTTTCCTGAACCTCTGTCTTCTCTTTTCCTTCACTCATCCGTTCACTCGCTCAGTGCACTTGCTAATCACTCAGTTGGGGGCCGGAACTGCTTTGATGGTAAACATGAGCCAGGTACAGTCTGTACCTTCGTCTTGCTCACCATCTGCAGGGACTGTGTGACCTTAGACAGGTCACCCACCTCCATGAGCCAGTGTCCTCCTTGGGGAGGAATGCTCACAAGTCCCAAATCCCCAAGCTCCATCCAGCATAACTTCCTCCAAGGGGACATCTCTGGCAGACAGTGACCAGTTCCGCATGTCCCCAGAATGAACACCTTACGCATCCCTGTCCATGCTGTTGTTTCTGCTTGCTTCTGCTCTGTCCTGTAGTAGGTCATGTCTTATTGATGTGTATGTATACTAAGCCCAGAGGTTTCAAGTTGATGCACTCATTCAGAAAATATTTAGAAAGCTTCTTCTCTGGGACAGGTGTTGGGCTGGTGGCTGTTGGTCATGAGCTGAGGATTTCAGACTACTCCCTGCCCTTGGGGAACTCACGGGAAAGACAATTAACCAGTGATCAGCATGATGGGGTAAAAGTAGGGCATTGTCCTAGGATAGGGGATTGGAGATGGATTTCTGGAAGAAATGACACTCAGACTCATGCCTTGAGGATGAATAGGATTTATCCAGGTGGGGAAGTGGTGGAGAGAGAGAGAGAAAGAGGGAAGGAAGCAGAGTTGGGAAGGGTGTTCCAGGTGGAGGGAACAGTATAAGGGAAGGCCCTGGCATTTGCTGAGAGGCAGAAACCCGAGGGGAACTGGAGCACCGAGAGGGAGAGGGAGGAGCTGCTGGAAAGGTGACATGCCTGAGCAGTGAGTGTAGTGAAGGGTGAGCAAGATGAGGAGGCTTAGTGGAGCCTGTAGACCTGTGCAGTGAGGGTCGACAGGCACTGCTATTTCCCCGACAGGTACTTGACTGACTCTTGTGTGTGTTAGTTGCTCAGTCATGTCCGACTCTTTGTGACGCTATGGACTGTAGCCCGCCAGGCTCCTCTGTCCATGGAATTTACCAGACAAGAATATTGCAGTTGGTAGCCATTCCCATCTACAGGGTATCCTCCCAACCCAGGGATGGAACCCAGGTCTCCTGTATCACAGGTAGAATCTTTACCATCTGAGCCACCAGGAAAACCTCTACTTGACTAAGGTGATAGCCTTTACAGTGAAAGTCACTCAGTCGTGTCTGACTCTCTGTGACCCCATGGACTATACAATCCATGGAACTCTCCAGGCCAGAATACTGAAGTGGGTAGCCTTTCCCTTCTCCAGGGGATCTTCCCAACCCAGGGATCAAACCCGGGTCTCTCGCATTGCAGGCAGATTCTTTACCAGCTGAGTCATATCCAATTTTCAAGAGAAGCTAGAAGTCTGAATTTTTATGTCATGTTTCTTGATTTTTAAATAACTGGAAATTGTTTGGGTTTGGGTCAGCCTGTGGGCCACTTTTTTCACATACTTTGATGGGGACTTGTGTGCCTGTGGAGGTTTATCTTTGTCAAAGAGCAATGAGAAATCCTTGACAGGTTGAAGTAAGGCCATGACAGAATAAGATGAGCACTTAAAAAAAAAGACTTTTGGGGAAAGGACTGGATCCCAACAAAACCCAGGGAAATTGCACTGGTTCAGAGGAGAGATGCTGGGAGCTTGGATTAGAGTGATAGCTTTAGGCAAGGAATGGGTGGATGAGTTGGCTTAGGCAGTGATGGGATGTAGGGCCTGAGGGAAGAGGAGTCAAGGATAATTCCGGGTTCTGGCATATCACTCAGGTAGCATGGCAGTAGCAGATGCTAAGATAGGGAGCCCTGGAGGAGAAGCAACTTTGCAGGGTTCAGTGAAATGAATTGCCCAAGTCACAGAGCAACTTAAAAGCAGAAGTGATTCAAGACCTAGGTACCTAGGCTCCCAGGAGGGGTTTGTCTCTCCTGGCAGCAACAAAGCTCGCAAGCACGATGCCGGCCAAGGAGCACAGCACCCAGGCCCACTTTCTGACCCCAAGCCAGCTGAGAAGGTAATGCTATTCATCCTTGTAGACTGTCTTTTCCCATCAGATTGGATTTATTTCAGATAGTCTTGGAGGATGTGTGAGTAACTCAGTGAATGTCTTTTCTTATTGTTTTTTTCATATTCATGCTCAGGGGAGATGGATTTGGGGCTTCTAATACAGGAAAGGATGTCAAATAGGAAACTTTCTTTCATCTCTTTGGGGATTTGCAATACTCCAGCAAAGTGAGATCCACAGTTATTTCACTAAGTGTCAGTGTTTCATTTTCTCTATTTTAATCGAATTTCATTTACCTTCAAAGAGACAACCAAGTTTCTAAAAGAGAATTAAAGAGAGAAAAGCTGTGCTTCAATACAGGCAATTGCTCTGAAAGGCAGAGGCTGGAGGAAGTAGCAAGAAGGCTTTTAGAACAGACACCAGAAGGCAAGAGAAGGAAATAAATGTAGGAATTAATGCTGGTGCTTTGAATTTAATCAAAGATGCATCATAAAACACTGTGGGATTGAACATTTATGTGACATTTTATATTTCCAAAGAATATTTCAAAAAGCATATTAATTAGCTATTTCTCCTAAAATGATAAAGAAGAAAGGAACTGAGATTAAAATTGTAGGCAGAAGTGTGAGGAGATATGGGAACAGCTTTAGGCCGTGAATTAATGGTTTCATATGCCTGGGAGAGCATTCGTTCCAGATGAGGATGCGGCCAAGAAAGAAATGGGAGCTCGGAGTTCATCATCACACACGACTTCCGTCCAGTTGGTGCCTTTATACAAAGGTTTAGTGCTTCGCTTGAAATACTAGGGAAATACAAAAACGGAAATAAAGCAACTTGAAATTCTGCCGTGTTCGGGAAGGCAGCTACATCTATTACTGTCTATATTTCTATCTAGCTGTTATGCAATAGAGATAACATCGTGCTTAGCTTCGTGTTTTGCTTTTTAAAAAATCACCATCCTATCAAAGTCATTTCTCTCATAAATCCATTTTCAGTGTTACATTATATTCCATCACAAAGGTGCGCTATAGCTATTGCCCATTATTGAATGCTTTTGCTGTTGCTGAATTTACACTAACATGAACCATATGGAAACAGGTATTTTTCATAAATCTCTCAATTCCTTTCTTTTAACTTGCTTGATTTTTGTAATGTTGCATCCATATCTATTCTTCCACAGTACAGAGGAAATTGATAAAAACATTAAAATGTCTATATCTCACCATTGCTAGATAAACACTTTAACAGTTTCAAAGGCTTTTTCATTTTTTTAATTTTAAATTTTTAAAAAAATTGGAGCATAATTGCTTACAGAATTGTGTTGGTTTCTGTCAAACATCAACATGAATCAGTCATAGGGAAATATTTATTTGATTTTCGTGCTGTGCCAGGTCCTAGTTGCAGCATATGGGCTATAGTTCCCTGCCCAGGGATTGAACCTGGGCCCCCTGCATTGGGAGTGCAGAGTCTTAGCCACTGGCACACCAGGGAAGTCCCTTCTGTTGTTTTTTAATCAGATAAATTTATACACACACACACACACACATTTGGTTCATTACATTCAAAACCTTTTGCAAGCTGATTATTTCACAACACAATGTTGTGAACAAGTCATTAAAATAATTTGTCAAGATAATTTTAATAATAGTTGTACCTTATTCTGAGTTACCATAATTTGTTTCATTATTCTTTTATTTGCTGGACATTTCAATTGTGTTTATTATTGAAACATTGAATTTTTAAACTTGGGATGAACAGTCTTCTACATAAATCATTATTCAAATCTCTATTTGTGTGGTTTAGCACCCTAAAAATGAAAACAGGTCAAAGAATATACATTTATCTAAGGCTTTAAGGCGTGTCAAATCTTTCTCCAAAGGCCACCTCAATTTGTTTTCCCACCAGCAGCACACAAGAGCACACTGTGTCATTATGCCTTTGTCATCTGTAGCATTCAAATAACTTGGATATTTGATAGGCAAAAGCAATATAGTGTTGCTTTAGAATAAATAGTATTTTGTGTTTCTGTGCTTACTAGCAAGGTTGGATATTTCATAAGTGCATTAGTTTTCTGTTGGTGCTGTAACAAATCACCACAAATGAGATGGAAATTTATTCTTGGACCCCAGAAGTTCAAAAGTGTTGCAGGAAGAGGGCCTCCTTCCAGGGCCCAAGAGTGGGCTCTTGTCTAATAATCAGAGATGAATTGTCCGAAGAGACACACGTGCTGACAAAACAAGAGACTTTATTGGGAAGGGGCGCCCGGGTGGAGAGCAGCAGGGTCAGGAAACCGAAGGGAACTGCTTGGCCACACGGCTCACAGTCTCGGGTTTATGGTGATGGGATTCGTTTCTGGGCTGTCTCTGGCCAATCATTCTGACCCAGGGTCCTTCCTAGCGGTGCAGGCATCGCTAAGCCAAGATAGATTCCAGTGAGAGGGATTCTGGGAGGTTGGTAAGACTACGGGCTGGCATCTCCTTTTTCCTTTCGACCTTTTCTGAATTATTCCTGTTGGTGGTAGCTTGTTAGTTCCAAGTTCCTTACCAGGACCTCCTGCTGTAAGATTACTCTTGCAAGTGGTTACCGTCGGATCTGGCCAAGGCAGGTGGTTTCAGTCAGCAGTTCCCCTAAAAAAACTGGTTTCACTGGGGTGATGTCAAGGTGTCAGGAAGTCTGGGCCCTTCTGAGGAGGAGGAGTCTATTCCTGTCTCTTTGCAGCTTCTGGCGGTTGCCGGCATTCCTTGGCTTGTGGCCCCGTTGCTCTCGTCTCTGACTCTGTGATCACACCGCCTCCCCCTCTCCTTTCTTTGGTCACATTTCCCTTTGTCTCTGTCAACTGAAAATATAGATACATATTCACAACCTAAAAGTTGAGGGCTATGTTTTATTCTGTGGACATTCTTAGGACTTCAAGCCCGGGAGATAGCATCTCAACCTGAGAAAATTGCTCTGAGGAGGCAAGGAAGGAGCTGAAATATATAGGAGTTTCTGCAACAACAGGCAGGAAGTAGAAACATCAAAAGATTATTGCTACTTAAAAGAAAACCAATTGTCCCAAGTTAAGGAATTTAGCATTCTTCTGTGTATGGGAAGTTGTAAGAGTCTGGGTTCACTGAACTCATTCCTTTGATATGCACCTCAGCTATCTGGGGTCAACTTCCTGCGTTTTCCCATCCCGAGCTTCTTCGGGGTTCACCATCAGAGGTGGCTGCAGTCCTGAAGAAAGCTAGATGGTGGACAGTCCTTGTTTCTGTTTCAAGTTCCCTCAGGGCTCACTGTCACTGGGCTGGCTGCACTCACCGATGGCCGTGACATCCTTTATTTACTGATGTGGCAGGCATCATGCTTAGTTCACACCTCCTTCTCATAAGAACACCTGTGATTGCGGCCCAGATAACTCGGGATAATCTTCCCATCTGGAGATCTTTAACTGCAAAAAAAATTTTTGATACATAATTTGATATTCACAGTTCCAGAGATTAGAATACAGGTGTCTTTGAGGAGTTCATTACCGATGCTAATGACTCTCTTAGTAATTTTTACAACCTCTTTTGCTTTCATTAACCTTTTGATATATTTGTGGCATACATTTTTGTGGCTTGGTTTATTTTTACATTTAGTTTCCTTTTTATTTTCAATATGTGGATTTTTAAAATATATCTTAAAATATAACGAAGTCTTTCTTTTCCTTTGAGATTTCTTCCACTGGTTTTTATCTTAGAAATTTCTTCTTAGGAATACAATAAATTTTTATCTGTATTTATATGTGGGTCATGTATGGTATTCGTTTTCACATTTAATTCTTAAAATCTTTTGACTTATTTTAGAATGTGGTGTGAAGCATTTGCATTTATCTTTTTCCCACCTCTATTGCCACTTTTTCCTAAACTACTGTTTAATCCAAGCATTTCCTCTGTTGACTTTTGAGGTTTCTTTAGTACACATTATATTCACAGTATACATGAGTTTCTGCTTCTGGGCCATCCACTTGTTCCTTCATTTTTATTCTAGTGTTCATACTTTGTTTGCACGATCGTAACTTTATTATATGTTTAATACTGTCCCCGCTAGTGTTGATTTTCAAAACTGTGCTGGAAACATTCACTTGTATATTCTCCCATGGGAACTTTAAAACTGTTTCCTCATTTTCAACACAAAAAAGTCTTTGAAGCTGTGACTGGAATTGTGTTAAACTGTTTGAACCCAATTAAGATTGTTTTTCATAACTCATTATTTCCACTGAGAAACACATGATGCCTTCCTCTTTATCTAGATTTTCTTATTATCACTCAGCTACTTTTATTGCTGTTGTATTTCTAACTAAGTAAAAGGGGGATTAATTTTTTTGTTAATTATAGTTATCTTCTATCTTTTTGCTGCTACTGGAGTTTTTTTCCATTACGTTTGGTTGTTAACAAAATATGGGAAAACTACTGATTATTGTATGTTAGTCTGGAACTCTCTTTTACTTTCTTATACTTTTTGGTTGCTTATTTGTTTATCCAGACAATTCAAATGAGTGATTACTGATAGCATCTGTAAAGACTGACAATACTGTCTCTTCCTTTCTGATAATTGACCTCTCCTTTTTTTTTGTTTTACTGACGTTCATGTCTAATTGCATTGACCAGGCTATGTTAATAATGTTGACTTCAGGGGGCATCTTTTTTTTTCCTGTTTTATTGGAAATACTTATTGTGTTTCATCATTAATTTAAATATGTTAAATTTTCAATTTAAAGTGGATATTATTTATCTTGGTTAGGAATTATATATCTTATCTTAGTTTCTATAGACTATCAGCAATGTGGAAAATATCTTCTAGTTTTTATTAGGCTAATGATGCTTCTTTGTTAACTGACAATCAATTATTAGATATGGTATACTATTAGAATGCCTTGTGTTAAACCATCTTCACATTTCTTGGATGTATCTTTATTGGTCACTATCAAACATTTTTTAAAAGTTGTTGAATTTGATTCATTACTGTCTTATTTAGATTTATATACTTACAGCCAGAGATGAGATTTATCTAGATTTTTAATGCCTAATCTATATTTTTAAAATCTCCTTTCATCTTTTACTCATCCTCAGTTTAGTTCAGTCCCTCAGTCATGTCCAATTCTTTGCAACCCCATGGACTGCAGCACGCCAGGCCTCCCTGTCCATCACCAACTCCTGGACGNATTTCATGGCTGCAGTCACCATCTGCAGTGATTTTCAGTTCAGTTCAGTTGCTCAGTTGTGTCCGACTCTTTGCGACCCCATGAACTACAGCCACCAAGCTTCCCTGTCCATCACCAACTCCTGGACGTTGCTCAAACTCATGTCCATTGAGTTGGTGATGCCATCCAATCATCTCATCCTCTGTCGTCCCCTTCTCCTTCCGCCTTCAATCTTTCCCAGCATCAGAGTCTTTTCCAATGAGTCAGTTCTTCACATCAGGTGGCCAAAGTATTGGAGCTTCACCTTCAACATCAGTCATTCCAATGAATATTCAGGACTGATTTCCTTTAGGATAGACTGGTTGGATCTCCTTTTAGTCCAAGGGATTCCCAAGAGTCTTCTCCAACACCACAGTTCAAAAGCATCAATTCTTCGGCACTCGGCTTTCTTTATGGTCCAACTCTCACATCCATACATGACTACTGGAAAAACCATAGCCTTGACTAGACTGACCTTAGTCAGCAAAGTAATGTCTCTGCTTTTTAATATGCTGTCTAGGTTAGGTGATATCATATAACATTAGTAATTGAAGTATCAAAAGACTTCATTAGTAAAACCATCTCAACCTAGTCTTTCCAGAAGGAAATTCTTGGAGGATATTCTATCAGTTTCTTCTTTAATTAACAGTCTAATCTCCTTTTGAATCTGTTTTTAAAATTGCTGCCTTTTCAATAAAATCATTCATTTCATTGCAACATTCAAATATAGACACACAAATATACATACAGCTAAGCTTTTTCTTTTTTTAATGCTTTTTAAAAATAATTTTTAAAATAATTTATGGGTCTTTATTGCTGTGTGGGCTTCTCTCTAGTTGCGAAAAGAGCAGGGACTATTCTCTGGCTGCAGGACGAGAGCTGCTCATTTCGGTAGCTTCTTTGTTGTGGATCAGGGGTTCTGGGGCTCACAGTCTTCGGTATTTGCAGCACCTGGGCTCAGTAGTCGAGGCTCCCGAGTTCTGGAGTATACTTCCTGCACTGGCAGGCGGATTGCTTACTGCTGAGCCACCGGGGAGCCCCACATACAACTATGTTTTAATATCCTTATGCCTATTCTTTATATCTTCTCTTTTGATTGAATTTTGTTTATTTGATTGCTGCTCTCACTCTTTCAGATAACATTTTCAAAAGGTTGCATCTGATTTTATTTGCAAGGCTAAACTGCATCACTGACTTGATGGACATGAATCTGAGTGAACTCCGGGAGTTGGTGATGGACACGGAGGCCTGGCGTGCTGCGATTCATGGGGTCGCAAAGAGTCAGACACGACTGAGCGACTGAACTGAACTGAAACTCTGTTATACATTTTATTGCTTTCCAGTTTTATTGATTTCTGCTTTGTCCCATTCTTAGTCATACATTTTTTTCTTTGAACACAGGTCTGCCAATATTCTGAAAAATTTTAGTATGTCACTTTCTCAATGTTACTGTTTCTACATAATTTTTCATTTTGATTCCATACACCAAACAATTGATTAGAATAATGTTTTCAGTTCCCAGTAGATGTGTCTTTGTTCTTGTCACTCACTGGGATTTTTATTTTGTTGTATAAGTAGAAAGTAACCCTTACATTTCACCTACGGGGAACATGTTAAGGTTATTCTGTGGCTGGCTTGCAACCAACCTTGGTAAATATTCCATGTTTGCTTAAGGCCAGTAGCTCTTTCTTGGCACATTATATGCAGAGCTAGTATTAATGACTGTGATTTCATCACAGTAATTATTATTAATCTACAAAATAGTAAGTACCTCATCCTGGAAATCCTCAAGAGATTAAAAAGAGGAGAGAAAATATGATTCTATCATAGCAGAATAAACTCCAGAGGGCGGGGCACAGAGCACCCCCCTGTAGCTCTAGCTCTGGTGTCAGGCTGCCTGAATCTGTCTTCCAGTCCCACCACACACAGCTGTGGAACTTTGAATAAGTTTCAGAACCTCTCTTAGCCATTGCCTTTCCTATTCAATGAAATTACAGTGACACCTGGTTTGTGAGGGCTTTTGCAAGGCTTAAAGAGGGAAATAGATATCAAGCGCTTTGAAACAGGACCTGGAACCAATGCTAAATAGTTGTCAGCCAAGATCTCATTTAACTCATGTAATAGTTCTTGGAAATAGATATTATTACTTTCTATGTTAAAGATTAAAGTTTCAGTCTCAGAGAGTTTAGTAATGACCCCAAATAGCTACAGCGAGAAGGTGGGAAAGCCTGGTAGGAGCCCGAGATTCCTGGCTTTGAAGCCAAGACTCTGTGCTGTAGGACCTGCGGAGCAGATGGGGAGCAGGGGGAGGTACCCCAAAGCTGAGCGTCCTGGCACAGGAAGTCGGGCAGTCAGGCAGGCTTTCTCGTCAAGAGAAGTACACGATGGCACTTCTTTTCTATATGCTTTTCATCTTGGACTCTCTGTACTTCATCCAAGCCCAGGAAGAAAGGACAGTTTGATTCTTATCAAAATATGAGAAGACACGTATTCTTCCATGTTAAAGTAATTGCAAACAGTCCGACAGCATTTTCACCTGATGAGACTCTTCATGTCTCCAGTGACTGAGAAATCACACCTTTTCACTTTGAAATGAAGAATCTCACTCGGGGCATGGCTCAGATGTTTTCTGTAGCAGGAGAAAATGTTCTGGTGGGCTGGGAGCACTCGCAGGATGAATTTCCTTTGATGGAAACTAGGGAAAAAGAAAATTAGAGACTGTCACATCTTCATCCTTCCTGCCACTTCAGAGTTCCTCACAGGGTGATGCCCAGTCTCCTTCAGATAACCTTCCGAGCTCTGAATTTTCTCTTTTAGATAATTCAAGCTTTCTGGTGGGGCAGTGTGGGTCCCATTAGCTTCCTGGGTCCCATTCAGTCTCCCTCTCCAACAATAGGAAAAAGAATTGTTCTTAACCTCTGTGTATCTTCGTTAGTAAAATGGGGATAAGTGTGCACAGCTCACTTGAGTTGTGAAAATTAGACGCAGTGATACACGGTTCTTAGGACTCTCTCCCTAATTAACTCCATTTGGCTTCACTTCATGCAGGCTATATGCTGGATGTCCTCACCTCATCGCCTCTCTCCTGTGAGACACTAGAGTTAGCTGTTCTCACATCAGTCTTCAGGCTTCCCAGGTGACTCAGTGGTAAAGAACCCGCCTGCCAAGGCAGGAGACGCAGGAGATGCGGGTTTGATCCCTGGGTTGGGAAGATCCCCTGGAGGATGAAATAGCAAGTTGCTCTGGTATTCTTGCCTGGAAAATCCCATGGACAGAGGAGCCTGGCAGACTACTAGTCCATGTGGTTAAAAAGAATGGGACGTGACTGAGGACGCACACTTTCTGCAAAAGCTACTCCTCTCTTAGGACGTTGGCTGGGTCTGCTGTGGAATCGAGTGGTTGTCCATGTGGTGGTCTTTCCCAAGAACTGAGGTCTGAGGTCTTAGCTCTTTGTATCATCATAGATCTGACGGTGGGGTCTGTGACACTGAGTTGCTCCCAAAATGTCGAGGGAATGCACAAACTTTTCTTGACGTTGGAATGATGAATGCCCCAGTTCATGAATTTTCTAATGTTTCTTTGCCCCTGGGAGCACAAACAGACCCCCAGGCTTATCTGCTGTGATGTGTGTGGGCAAGCGGCAGGCCACGGAGTACTGCACTGTGTCTTTGTGCGGTCCCCTCTCCTGACCTCGAGGTCTTCATGTCTAAAAGGAGGGGCCTTTATAGACATCACTGCAGGGCTCCTGTCTGCTCTCGCTTCTGCGTGATGGTTAATGCTCTGGGTGACGTGTGACCCTGGGCGCCGCAGACCCCAGTCAGCTCGGCTGGTATCTCAGTCTGCAAGCAAGGAAGGTTGAAGGGATACAAAGATAAATTTAATTGGTCTGGAAGCCATGTCATGTGGAATTTTAAAGACAGTCTCTGAAGCTTGCCTTAACTTTGCTATTCTGTCTTCAAGGCAGCTGCAGGGGAAAACAATTAGCCCAGCTGCCCTCTGAGTAGGTGGCCTGGAGTGGGTGTTGGAGGGGAGAGAGAATTCCCTGAGCCCCATGAAGGGAGAGATGTGCAGATCTGGAGGTTTGCTTGGTCATAAGGTTCATGCCCTGTGGTTTACATGGCCCCAGCAGTCAGGCTTCTCAGACGGTAGTGTCTGCCTGCAATGCAGGAGACCTAGGTTCAATCCCTGGGTCAGGAAGATCCCCTGGAGAAGGAAATGGCAACCCACTCCAGTACTCTTGCCTGGAAAATTCCATGGATGGAGGAGCCTGGTAGGCTACAATCCATGGAGTCGCAAAGAGTCAGATATGACTGAGCAACTTCCTGGCAGCCAGGCTGGTGTGCCTCGGAGGGAACAGTTCAGCAAAGGTCAGGCAGAGAGGAAGGTCACTGCATCATCAGACCTGGGCTCCAAGCTCCAAAAGTTCACATTTGCTATAGGTTTGTTTTACCTGTTAATTCCAGAAATCCATGAAATAACCCTACAGATTAGGTACGATCTGTATCATCCCCATTTCTCAGATGAGAACACTGAGGCAGAGAGAGCTGTACAGATGTGCTCAAGATCACACAAGTAATGAGCTGTGGAGCTGGGGTTTGAAGACGGATTGCTAAAATTCCTGCTGTTTGGGCCTTTGCCTGTCTCAGACAGAACCCAGCTAAACAGAAATATTTATAAAAAATGCTCCCTACCCACAGCCAGCTCTTACTGTCTGGCTGGTCTATAATACGTTGTTTTCAACAAATCCTTCAGAACAACACTGGTGCACGCTCATCACCTCCAGGAGTTTGGCCATTTCATCATCTCTCTCTCACGAGGCTGTTGGAAAGACAAGGAGAGGTGGATCTGAAATCCCTTGTGATCTGCACATTGCAGTACAGGCGTGTAAAGGGGTCACATCACCTGCAGCCTCCAGGGCTCTTTGTGCAGTGGGTCATCCTCCCTGGAGCAGTGCCATCATTAGACCCATTTCTCAGATGGGGAGAACAAGTCTCAGGGTTATTCAGTGCCCGACTCTATTTGCACAACTGCTGAGGAGGTTAGTACCCTCAGCTCCTGGCTACCAGGCCCAGCTCCATCACTTCCACCATTTAGCAGCCACTGTGTTTCGGAAATAGGTCCTGAGTCACCTCATGAGGACCCCACCATCACCCTGGGATGGGGGTAATCCTTACAGAGATGGTCCGAGGAGGCTCCTGGGGGCTGAGCCTCCAAGACGGCAGCTCAGTCCCATCCTGATGTTTGATTTGCTCGACTGCCTTGTACTCGATGTCTCTGAACCCCAGGCCCTCCATTGGGAGGCTCAGGATGGTCCTGCATTCACACAGTGGAGTAGAAAGACCAGAATTTGCAAAATGCTTTCCCTGTGCCGAACAGTGGGCTTCATCCACATCATCTCACTTTAATTTGCCTTGACCTGGGAAGCAGGTTCTATCATGATCCCAGTTTGCAGATTGTAAAATGGAGACTCAAAGGGGAAACCCTGCCCAGAGCTATCTGGCCAGTGATCTTGGACATGATTTGAACCTGGGGAGGCATTAGGAGTGTGTTATCATATGTGAGACCTCCAAGCACACTGCTTGGTCCTTCCTTTCCCCTCGGTGAGGACAAGAGTAGCCAGTTCACCTGTCATCCTTGGCACACGTGCCCATCACCCAGAAGTTTCACAGAAGATGCTATTGAATAAATGGGTCAAAGCACTTCCTCCATTTCCAAAGGTGTCATCCTGTTTCAGGAACAAATTGAGCTCTTCACTGACATTATCTGATGGGATCCCCAAAACACACAGCAATCCTCTAGGATGCAACTACTATTATTACACCCATCTTGCAGATGAGCAAACTGAGTCTCATAGAATTTGGAGGACTTGCCAAAGGCCACCCACTAGCAGGAGTCCTGGCCAGGACTCAACCCAGCCAGTCTGGCCCAGACTCTCACTTGTATCACCCTGTCTGCCTATAACCAAAGCCATCTAGCCCAGGACTTTTACTTTACAGAGAACCTCTGCCCAAGACCTGGATCGCAAAGTATGGGGCTCTCTTGGGTCCTTCAGACAGAGTCAGCCTGCAGTCGGACACCCTCTAGTATCTGTAGCAGGAACTCAGGCCATTTGGACTTTGTCTACTGATGATGTACTCATTCATTCGACGTTTATTGAGCTCCTACTGTGTGCTTGGCACTGTTCTAGGCTCTATCCAGAAGAAAACAAAACAGACAAGGACCACTGCCCTCATGAACCTTGCATTTTCATGGAGGACACAGATCAGAGACAAATAAATATGTAAAGTTGGGCAGTAATGAATTCTGTGAAACAAAACAGAGAGGAGGTGGCGAGGGCAGGATTTAGATTTATAAATACGGGTAGTTGGATGATGCTAGAAGTTAGATGGATTAGAATGAGAGATTGGGCCCCAATTCAGGCCACTTTCGCAAGTGGGTGGATACTTCTGGGGCCGAAATACATATGAAGCATGGGAGCATAGAGACAAATTTCTAGGGGAAGAATCCTAGGCTTTTCCCAGAGATGCCTCTGCAGGAACCTCATCTAATCTGGCTTTTTTCCCTCTCGCTGCTGGTCTCAGTTTCTGTATCTATAAAATGGGCACAATAATATACACTTCATAGGATTATCTATATAAGCATTAGAAAAGCTGCTATATGGAAAAGTGCTTATTGCCTAGTTTTGTAAATATTAATAGTTGCCACCTGGCCAGGCAATGGATCCCGTGTTCAGCAAATGAAGCCTAAATTCCTCAGCTTGGCACCCAAGGCCCCTGAACTGGGGCCCATTCTGTCATTCTAATCCACCTAACCTCTTGTTGTTCAGCCGCTAAGTCGTGTCTAACTCTTTGCGACCCCATGAACTACAGCATGCCAGGCTTCACTGTCCATCACTATCTCCCTGAGTTTGCTCAAACTCATTCCGTTGAGTCAGTGATGCCATCCAACCATCTCATCCTTTGCCACCTCCTTCTCCTCTTGCCCTCAATTTTTCCCACTTCAGGGACTGTTCCAATGAGTTAGCTCTTAGCATCAAGTGGCCAAATACTGGAGCTTCAGCTTCAACATCAGTCCAGTGAATATTCAGGGCTGATTTCCTTTAGGATGGACTGGTTTGATCTCCTTGCAATCCAAGTGGCTCTGCAGAGTCTTCTCCAGCACCACAGTTCAAAAGCATCAATTCTTGGGCACTCAGCTTTCTTTATAGTCCAACTCTCACATCCATACAAGACTACTGGAAAAACCATAGCTTTGACTAGATAGATCTTTGTTGGCAAAGTGCTGTCTCTGCTTTTAANTCAAAAGCATCAATTCTTGGGCACTCAGCTTTCTTTATAGTCCAACTCTCACATCCATACAAGACTACTGGAAAAACCATAGCTTTGACTAGATAGATCTTTGTTGGCAAAGTGCTGTCTCTGCTTTTAAAATACTGTCTACGTTTGACATAGCTTTTCTTCTTCCAAGGAGCAAGTGTCTTTTAATTTCATGGCTGCAGTCACCATCCACATTGATTTTGGAGCCCAAGAAAATGAAATCTGACCCTGTTTCCACCTTTTCCCCATCTATTTGCCATGAAGTGATCTAACCTCTAGCCCCATTCAATTACCCATATTCTCAAATCCCTCCTTACTCCCCCACCATCCCCAAATCATCCTGCTGTTCCCACATTCTGGTACCATTTGCTCTCTTTCTGTCTCTCAATCCACATCCTTCAGCCTTCCAGAAAGATCCAACTCCAAACTCCAGTAAAGGAATATAACTGAACAGCCCTTCTGAAAATAGAAAGAAGCTGAACATCCCCTGTGCTTGGTCTGGTGCTCCAGACAAAAGCTTTTGCTCGCTCTGCTGAATCCTTGTAATAGCCCTTTACCGTGCCTTTGGTCCGTTCGGGTAACATCAGGACGTGCCCTTTCTTTGTGCTCACCTCTGGTTTCATCCTGCCTGTAAGCCCGTTAGGGGCTGGACCACTCTCGTTCGGATTCACCTTCCTCTTTCCTGCACTGCCTGGTGTGGGAGAGATGATGCTGTCTGACTGAAGAAGCATTTGGGTGGCAGGAGGCTGTGCACCTCTCTTATGGGCTTAATTGGATGGAGGGGCCGTCTCAGTCCACTGGAAAAAGGGCTTGTTTTCTTCCAGGCAGAAGGAACTCTTTTGTTTCTCCAGAGCAAGTCTGCGAGGTTTAATGGAGTCTGAGCGAGCTGGGGAGGCACAGGGCCCTGGGGAGATGAAAATCCCAGACTCTGTACTCCCATAATTGCATGAGGCAGATGTTGCTTCTGGCGGATTGGAAGTCTCCGTGTTTGGAAGAATAAGATTGCTCTCACGCGGAAATTGACCTCTCAGCTTCCCAAGCAGCACTTACTGATAGACATTCCTTTCTGGGTTTTGGACACTGAGGGGAGAATAACATCCAGTTAGTGGCCTGGGTCCCTGCCCAGGAGGACGTGGTGTTGCCAACGATGGTGATTTGACAGAAATCCTCCCCTTCTCCATCCTGCACATACACACCCATCCATCAGACCCAGGCATGAATATTGGGCTTTCTTAGGCCCAGACCAGCTCCAGTTGTGAAGCTGAATCACAGCAAGTGGATTTGAGCCTATAGACCAGGGATTTTACCATCTGGAATTCCAAACGAAAGTGTACATGATTCTAGAAAAGTGCCCCAAATAAAACGTATTCATGTCTCAACTTCATATTTGATTTGAAACAAATTTTAAATTTTTTTAGTCAAAATATTACATGCAAATGGTTTAAAAGATGTAACACTGCTAAGAGGCTTATAGGGCGTCTTCCCTGCTGGCTAGGTGGTAAAGAACCACCTGCCAATGCAGGAGATGTAAGAGATGCGGGTTTGATCCCTGGGTCGGGAAGATCCCCTGGAGGAGGGCATGGCAACCCACTCCAGTGTTCTTGCCTGGAGAGTCTCGTGGACAGAGGAGCCTGGCGGACTATAGTCTGTGGAGTCGCAGGGTCAGTCACAACTGAAGCGAGTTAGCNTTGATCCCTGGGTCGGGAAGATCCCCTGGAGGAGGGCATGGCAACCCACTCCAGTGTTCTTGCCTGGAGAGTCTCGTGGACAGAGGAGCCTGGCGGACTATAGTCTGTGGAGTCGCAGGGTCAGTCACAACTGAAGCGAGTTAGCACGCACACAAGAGACTTATAGGGAATGTAAGGGAAGAGAGGTCCATTTGCTTTACCCCCTTGAGCTTCTTATAACTCTTTTAACTATTTGAAAATTCCCCTATACCCGTGGCAGATTCGTGTTGATATATAGCAAAACCAATACAATATTATAAGGTAAAAAAAAAATAAAATAAAATAAAATGATTTGAGCCAGTTCCTTATAACAAAACTATGTCTATACGTAAATAATTTGTTATAACACTATGTCTGGAGTCATTCATTTTGGAAATTCTCGTTGACGTCTTACTGTAACAGTTGAGGTCCAAACCCACACTTACAACACTATCCTTCTTCTCCTCTTGCTCTGTCCTTCCATGTAATCATAGCACAGTTTCTTATAATTCACTGGCTAACATTTATATTATTACAATTATGTACCCTGATGACTTCCCCTTCTCATGAAGCTTTTTGCTTTTCCTGTAGTTAATAATTCCTCCATTGTTATTTCTTACATCTTTAGTTTTCTGTGTGCCTATGGCTGATTTTTTCCAAATGGTTCAAGATTAAACATTTGGCAGTACACTTGTCAAATATATCACTGGCTGGCAGTGACTTTCCATGCAGCCAGCTTCTTGACCGAGCTGGACTCCAGCATATGAAGCAGGCACCAAGAGATATTTACCAGATGACGTGTTGATGGGCAGTCTTAGAAGCGTGGGCCAGTGAAGCATCCATGAGGAGTCCTTTAACTGCCTTTGGTGTCAGGGCAGGATCCACACGGAGGTGACATCTGAGCTGGTATTAAGGGAAGAACTTTGCCAGGCAGGCCACTGGAAGTCAAGGAGCTTCTGGGGAAAGAGAACAGCATACACAAAGATCAGAGGTGTCAGAGAACAGTTCTTTGAAAGAGCTTGAAACCGCTGAGGAAGGAACCACTGGCCTGCAGCCAGAGCCACATGGAATGCCTTGAGCACCTGGAATGCCTTGAGCACCATGCTAAAAAGAGTGTGATCCTGGAGGCTTCTCTCCATGACACAGTGTGGCCTCTCCTTCTTAGACTTCCGGACACAGCAATGCTGTATGTGTGTGTGTTGGGGGGGTGTCTTCAGCAGCCCAACCAGTCTTTTCTCCCAGACCCTTACCCCCACTCCACCATGCTCACCCACACACCCACTCCCTGAATCACACACAGTCTGGAAGGAGGGATGTCCATGTGCCGAATGGCTGGGGACAAGAAACAGCACCAGAAAATGGTCCTCCTTTTGAAATCTCTGTGCTTCTTTTGACTTCAGTCTCCTCCTGACATTTAAGATATTTCAAGACGAAAATGTGAGGCTCTGAAAAAGCCCCCTTCTTGATGAAAAATGATGTTACCGAGTGGAAGCCCTCCTCATGAGAATGTGGCGGGTACCTGGGGGCTGGGAAGTGCCCACCCGCAGCGTGGTGAGAAGGGTGACAAGAAAGCTGGTGATGGAGATTCACTGGGAAAAGCTAAAACATAGCCCAGGGCTCCATGCCAGCCCCCTACCCCACCTACTGCTCTCCCTCTGCTCTTACTGACCTCAAACCTGCCTTGTCCTTCAGGAAACTTTCACAGATCGAATGCATGGCAATGTGAACAATTTAAGGAAATGAGACGTTAGCATTGCTTTGAAAATGCAGCCTGTGCCAAAGTGGGCAGAGAATGGAGCACGCCCGGAGGTGGGAGGGACAGAAGTGTGCCCCCAGAAAATGTGCAGCCTGGCATCCTACAGATGAGAAGTCAGTGCCTGGGAAGGAGGGGTGCCATGCTTGCTTGTCAGTGGGATCCACAAAGAACCACCAGGGATGTCCGTGTCCGGGGAGGGGTACCAGATTGCTGACAGAGACCCCCCCCCAAGGGGCAGAGAGCATCCAAGTAGGAGGGACAGTGGCTGAGGAAACGAGATGGGAGTCCCTGGTTTTGGGTAGGCTGGTCTTCAACTCCCAGACTTCCCGCTCAGGTCTGAGAGGTGGGTTTCAAACATTCTACCCAGATACAACGTCGCAGCCTCAGAGCAGCAGATCTAAACTCAGAGTGAAGTGACTGAAAATTGCTCAGTCATGTCCACCTGTTTGCGACCCCATGGACTATAGCCTGCCAGGCTCCTCTGTCCATGGGATTCTCCAGGCCAGAATACTGGAATGGGTAGCTGTCCCCTTCTCCAGGGGATCTTCCCAACCCAGGGATCGAACCCAGGTCTCCCGCATTGTAGGAGGATTCTTTACTGGCTGAACCACCAGGGAAACCCAAGAATACTGAAGAGGGTAGCCTATCCCTTCTCCAGGGGATCTTCTTCCCAACCCAGGAATCAAACTGGGGTCTCCTGCATTGCAGGAAGATTCTTTACCAACTAAGCTACCAGGGAATCTCAAAATATGTTAATAGAGAGCATGGGAGCCAAGCTCCAACCTTTTGGGACCTCATGGACTGCAGCCCGCCAGGCTCCTCCATCCATGGAATTCTTCAGGCAAGACTGCTGGAGTGGATAGTTGTCCCCTTCTCCAGGGGATCTTCCCAACCTGGGTTGAACCTGGGTCTCCTGCATTGCAAGCAAATTCTTTACCTCTGAGCTACAAGGGAATCCCCTAACCTCAGGCCCACCCTTCAGTTAGTATGATCACTTGTGTTTAGAACACAGCAAAGGGAGGAAGCAGCATCTCTTGGCTCCCAATCATGTACCAGGCCCAGGCTAGAATATCACCTAGTCAACCTCATAGCAACCTTGCAAAATAACTGTTAATTGCTCTCCTTGAGTGATTCCAGAGAGAATGCGAGAATGCAGAATTCGCTCAAGGCCCCAGAGCTAGTAAGTAGAAGAACCAGAATTTCAACTTGGGCCTAACACTGAAGCTGAGTGAGACTGTGAAAGGCCCAAGGTTGTGACCCCAGGTCACAGAGCTCGTGGCTAACCAGGCTGGTCCCTGACCACTGGCAGCCACACCTTCCATGTCCCCAGAATCCAGGTCATTGATAGGAAAAGTCCAAATCATGTTGTATCCTTGGGCTTTTGTGCGCCTTAGAACAAACCACTTTTTTTTTTTTCTTCCTTTCTTGAGCTTCATTTGGCAAACACTAATCTGATCTCAGATGATCCGCAGTGAGAATTTGTAGAAGGAGGTGGCAGACAAAGCAGAGATATGAATGAGTCTGAACAACGAGACCAGAAACCGGGATGATCCAGATTGAACACGGAAGGCTGACAAGAGGATTAATAATGGGCTTCAAGTTCAGGGAGCATCATTTAGAGAGGAATCCTGGTTCAATGCCCTCAGGAAAGAGAAGGGTGATTTCTGTAAGTGTATAAGCAGGAATATTGGACTGCCCAGGGCTTAAGAACACAGAGCTTGGTACCTTACTGCTAGGGGTGGGTGTGCCACTCTACTATTTATAAGATGCCTGATTATGAATGCATGACTTCTTGGTGCCTCGGTTTTCTCATCTGTCAAATGGGAATAAAACAGGGGTATTGTGAAGGTGAAACTGATTCACTCTGTGTGAAGCACTCAACAAATTCGCGCATGCTTAGCACCAGTCTATCACTATAGCTGGCTCAGGGAGGGACTCTGCAGGTTAAGAAACTTTAAAAAAATGCACAGATTTCTCTCTGAAATGAGAAAGGGACAAGGTTGGTTTCATGGAAAATTTTGCGGCAGGACTTTTAGCCCATCACCTCTCCAGGCTCAATTTCCTTCTCTATAAAATGGGAATAATAGCTGCTGACCTTACTTTCCAGATTGCTCAAGAACCAAGCAAGGCAGAAGACACTTGAACCCTTTAAAAAGCAGAAACCTGTTTCAGGGAAGGAGAGGGAGATGGTGTTTCTTGAAAGATGACCTCAGGCAGGTCACTTAACTCACATCTAATACTTGGAACAGCTTTCTGAGATATGAATGTTATGCCCTGGGAGGGGAATTTCACTTTTGTTGCTAAGACAGAGAAATACAAGGGCAATCATCCAGTCTTGCTCTTGAAGTCTCTCTTGTTGCTGAAGTCAGACCCTGAATATGTACTGGAAACAGCCGTTCTAGAACAGCACACTTGCTGCAATGACATGAGCGTCTTAGCTTCTGAATTGCACCCTGGGGGTATCGGGTGGTGTTGACTTCTGCAGGATCTGTTGAGGAGATGGTGAAAGGCTGACCCATTCTAAGGTGGTGGAAGGCGGGGCAGACACAGCCGGTCACGTGGTCGCCGCTCCAGGGCTCTGTAAGCAGCGGCCAGCGGGGTCTCCCTCTGGAAGGTGCCTATGGGGACATCTAGGTCAAGGGTTCCGTGGACATAACGTTGACTGGTGCTGGTTCCCTGATGAGACCCAGCTCTTGATAAGTAACATCACCCTTTCACAAAACATCCCTTAGGAAGGTGACTGTTTATCCCCCCCTGAGTGGCTGCCCCCATGCCTGCTGCACCTCGGCTTGGTGGAGCCTGTTTCAATACCAGCATGAACCATTTGGGCTGAGCTTGAGTGAACTCTGATGAGTTCTGTACAGAACTTTCCATAGAAGAGCAGGACTGGCTCAGCCTAACAGCATCTGCGTATCAATTCACTATTCAGCTCGCAGCTGCCACGAGGGAAAGGGATGGCTATTGTTCTGCTTTGAGAAATGCGTGGTATCAGCAAGAATGTCACAAAAGAGCCCCCTGCACAAATCAGAAGGTCAAGCTCCCATTCAGCTCTGCAGCCTCCCCCGACCCAGGTTCTCATGTGAGCTTGCTTGATCTACTTGACCTTGCTGGGTTTCAGTTTTCACTTCTATAGACTGGAAATTATAATGATACTTTATAGGAGAATGTTCTTCATGCTATTTTAGCCCTTTAATAGGATACCATGCCACTTTAGCCCTTTGATAGGAAAGTTTAGCATAGATAGATAGATAGATAGATAGTTATTGGGTTGGCCAAAAAGCTTGTTGCATAAGATGTTATGTAAAGACCTGAAGAACCTTCTTGGCCCACCCGATATCTTACTTAAAAAGCAGGGATGTGTGCCATTTCACGGGGCTCCATCTTCAGCGGCAGCCCCGCTCACTGCACCGTTCTTCTTACCCAACATGCATCCCGACTGGAGGCATTTGCTGAACACCTGCCAGGGGTGCCGGGTGTTGGGAAGAAACATAAAAGGGCTCGGCAGGGGGTGGCCCCGAGGCGCTCAGTCTAGTCAGTGATGCACCCGAAAAGAAACACGCACTACACGGGTAGCAAGTGCTTTCATGGAATTCTGCACTGGAAAGAGGTGCCATCCAGAGGAGGAAATGCCGAAGCTGGGAGGATACACAGCTGTTCGTGGATAAGAGCAGGCATCCCTGGGGGAGGAAGCAGCGCGTGCGCAGGCACAGCATCCTGGAATCTGCTTGTTAGACTCAGAGACGCCTGTGGGTTGGCCGGACCTGCAGAGGGATGGGGTCTCACCAGTGGCAAGGCTGGAATCCTGGATGGGTTCTCCTCAGGCAGAGGGCTTTGTATTCCAGGCTAAGAGATTTGAACTTGATCCTGAGGGCAGTAGGGAGCTGCTGAAAATTTCAGACAGAGAAGTAGCTTAGAACATCAGATTTGCATTCTAGAAGGACCACTCTGAGACAGTGAGGGGAATGCAAAGGGAAGCAGGGGGATTTGGGGTCAGTTAAGATGCTGTTGGTAGAATCAAGGCAAAAACGCTGTCACAACCTCCCCTAAGGCCTATGCTAGCAAGTAAGAAGGGGAGGAAATGCCCAGAGATTTCAGAAACAGCCGACAGACTGTCTTAGGGTAGGCAGCAGTTTGGATGGCAGTGAGACGGTTGTGAGTTAAAGGCAGGAGTGGAGGTGCATCAGTTTTCCAAACTGGACCTCTGCATAGATGGTGATGGCCCCAGTTGTGGCCCAGGGACAGGCGTGGGTGGGCTGGGAGGTGGTGGAGCTTATGGAACCCAAGGGTTATCAGCAGAGCTGTCCACTGGGCAACTGGAAATGAGTGTGAGGAGCCCCCAGTAAGAGGTGTGGGCTGGACGTGGAGATCTGGGGTCATGGCCCCATACTTGGGTCTTAGGTTGGGTTCCCCAGGGAAGATACCCTGAGATGGGGATTTTTCAGCAGGAAGTTGACTGGGGCGTGTTCTCAGATCAACACCTCCAGGTAGTAAAGGAAGAAGGACTCAGTAGAAGGAGAGGGTGAGCTGCCCTTAGTCACAACAGACGTCTCAGCCCACAGGGAGCTCTGGACCTGGGAGGGCCCATCCAAGGTGTACGAGAGGGAAGAGGAGGAGAGGGAAGACCTTTGTGCCCCTGCACCAGCTAGCCATTGAGNTGTGGGCTGGACGTGGAGATCTGGGGTCATGGCCCCATACTTGGGTCTTAGGTTGGGTTCCCCAGGGAAGATACCCTGAGATGGGGATTTTTCAGCAGGAAGTTGACTGGGGCGTGTTCTCAGATCAACACCTCCAGGTAGTAAAGGAAGAAGGACTCAGTAGAAGGAGAGGGTGAGCTGCCCTTAGTCACAACAGACGTCTCAGCCCACAGGGAGCTCTGGACCTGGGAGGGCCCATCCAAGGTGTACGAGAGGGAAGAGGAGGAGAGGGAAGACCTTTGTGCCCCTGCACCAGCTAGCCATTGAGTGCTACTGCTGCTGCTGCTAAGTCGCTTCAGTCGTGTCCAACTCTGTGCGACCCCATAGATGGCAGCCCACCAGGCTCCCCTGTCCCTGGGATTCTCCAGGCAAGAACACCGGAGTGGGTTGCCATTTCCTTCTCCAATGCGTGAAAGTGAAAGTGAAGTTGCTCAGTTGTGTCTGACTCTTCACGACCCCATGGACTGCAGCCTACCAGGCTCCTCCATCCATGGGATTTTCCAGGCAAGAGTACTGGAGTGGGGTCCCATTGCCTTCTCCCGCCATTGCGTGCAGTTTGCTCCTAAGGATGGATGAGTAGTCTTGTGGAGGAAGCATCCTTCCAGGGCTTGTCTTGGGGGAAGGCAAGGACCCAACTGTAGCCCCGTAGCGAACAACAGTCCTGGCAGGTAGAGATGACTCCCTCAGTTCTGGGTCACACACCACTGTCTGCAGCAGGTGGAGGGGAGGTGCTAGGCTCTCAATTGGTTGCTTCCAGAGCCATCGCCTGAGCCACAGCTGCAGGCCAATTAACCCCAAATCTCCACCTGTGGAGACCAGGAACATCAGTCGTTTTCAGTATCCCACAGGTGATTCCAATCTGCAACCATGTCTAATCTAAAACCACTGTCCTGAGGGAAGCCATGGAGATGAACAGAAAAGAGTGTTGGGCTCAAAGCCCTGGGGAGGGGCTCAAAGAAGCTGGAGAAGAACCGGGAGAGCGGTGTCCTGGAAGGCAAGGGGCAGGGGATTCCAGAAAGAAGTGGTCCCCTGCAGCAAGAACTGATTCAGTACCATGCCTAGGGAGAGGGTGACCCAGATGCCCTAAAATGTACCTGGAATTTGCCATTAATGCCATTGTCATGAAAGGGTAATAGACACAGATGCTTCCTGTGGAAGAAGAGTCTATGACTCACAGTTCTCCAGTGGAGGGGGCACGCTGCCCCATGCAGGGCCATGCGAGGAAGCACCAGGGCCGGTCAGGACCAGAAGGAGGGAGGGCAGGGCGTGGCCCAGAGCCTTATTGTGACTGCCACGGAAGGAATGGGTGAGTCTGGGTAGGGAAGCTTAGGCAGGCTCAGGATGGCATAGTCTGAAGTTACAGGTGGCCCCAGGACTACAGGGGCTAGCTCTAGTTGCCTACTACCTGGACCTGGGGTAATTTAGGACAGGGGGTGTATTGACTCGGTGTGTGAGAGTTAGATAGAGGAAGTGGTCCATGTAGGCTCTGGATTGGTTGGTTTGTATGTTAAAGGGATGATCCCAGGGAAGTTATTTGCTAGAAATTAACTACCCTAGGAGAGGGAGTATCTCCAGGATCAGTAAGGCTCTTAGATATCAGATCATCATAAAACATAGGAAACAAAAAGCTTAGTTAATAGACCAGCCCCGAGGGCCCTCAGCTTGGAGGTCAGAGAGGGTTGGGCTTCAGCCTCAACTCACCCCCTTAGGGTACTGGGCATAACTTTCAGAATACACAGGAGCCTTGACCTTGGATTCCTCAGGGCTACAGAGGAGAGGACTCTTCAGAACAGAATGAGATGCAAACTCCCAGGTCAGGGAAACTGTAGTGGTAGGGGGGTTGGTTCCAAGGACGGCACTCTACAGAATTCCCATGAAAATGCTCACGAGGAAAGAATATCTGTGAGAAACATCTGCCAGCCCCAGAGACCTGACCCAGTTCTTCACCACTGTTTCATCTTAGAGGAGTCAGACACTGAATAGAAGCCAGGGAATTGCAGGGGGAGGATGGAAATGAGAAGAAACCATCAATCCCCCACCCCCAACTCTTTCCACTGCAGGCTCTAGCTCGAAGCAGGCTTGGACTGGGGGAGTAGAAAATATGTCATTCTATCAGGTTGATTTCATTATCATTTTGAAACTGTGGTCTTGCTGCTGCTGCTGCTACAT
>SJYV01005496.1:0-24842 GCA_006410875.1 Neotragus pygmaeus | reverse complement strand
GGAGGAGGGAGAGGGGGAGGAGGAGGGAGAGGGGGAGGAGGGAGAAGCAGAGGAGGGAGAGGCGGAGGTGGGAGAGAGGGGAGAGGAGAGGCAGAGGAGGGAGAGGCAGAGGTTGGGGGGGGGGGCGACACCACCATGACCATCATTAAAACCATAAACTTCACTGCAACTCAAAGGTTTTGAGTTTTACTTTCCCATCATTGTAAAAGCAATCTGCTTTACTTGCAACGCCCTCCAGTATTCTTGCCTGGGGAATCCCATGGACAGAGGAGCCCGGCAGGCTACAGTCCACAGAGCCGCAAGAGTCGCACGCAACTGAGCAATTGAGCTTGCAGGCAGATTATCACTTTGGACAGTGTATATCTTAAGAGATGGTAGAATATCAAAACAGTATTTTTGAAGCGATAATATTGTAAGTGGAAGAGAATGGGTGAGATGATCTCTTAGATGTCTTCTGAACGCAATATTGCTTGATTTGATAGTGTTGAGTCTGCTACCACAGACGGGTACCTCCTCAGGGCAGTGTATGATGCTGAGGGTAGCCATGTAAGAACAGTAAATGAGAGGAAAATGCCAAGACAAAGGAAGCCTTAAGCAAAAATTAGGCGAGCATCCAATATTTAACAGATACGCCATTGGGAAATTTGTCCCTTCAGGTTTCCTTCCTTTTCTTGATTCATATTCTCAGCACTCGGCTCCATCTCTAAGTCTCACCTTTGCCAGGAGCCCCAGTCAAATACCGTCTGTTGTTCCAGGATGCCTCAAAGCTACATGTCTCTAACTAAACTCATCATGAAATGAAGTGAAGTGAAGTTAAGTGAAGTCGCTCAGTTGTGTCCGACTCTTCGCGACACCGTGGACTGGAGTCTGCCAGGCTTCTCCATCCATGGGATTCTCCAGGCAAGAGTACTGGAGTGGGGTGCCATTTCCTTCTCCAAACTCATCATGGTTCCACCCCACACCTTTTATTCTCCTGTTTCCAATCCTGGTTCTTGTAACACTGAACCACCAAATTTCCCCTTCCCAGAGATGGGAATACCAGATCACCTAACCTGCCTCTTGAGAAACCGGTAGGCAGGTCAGGAAGTAACAGTTAGAACTGGACATGGAACAACAGACTGGTTCCAAATAGGAAAAGGAGTACGTCAAGGCTGTATACTGTCACCCTGCTTATTTAACTTCTATGCAGAGTACATCATGAGAAATTCTGGACTGGAAGAAACACAAGCTGGAATCAAGATTGCCGGGAGAAATATCAATCACCTCAGATGTGCAGATGACACCACCCTTATGGCAGAAAGTGAAGAAGAACTCAAAAGCCTCTTGATGAAAGTGAAAGAGGAGAGTGAGAAAGTTGGCTTAAAGCTCAACATTCAGAAAACAAANTGGAATCAAGATTGCCGGGAGAAATATCAATAACCTCAGATATACAGATGACACCACCCTTATGGCAGAAAGTGAAAAGGAACTAAAAAGCCTCTTGATGAAAGTGAAAAAGGAGGGTGAAAATGTTGGCTTAAAGCTCAACATTCAGAAAACGAAGATCATGGCATCCGGTCCCATCACTTCATGGGAAATAGATGGGGAAACAGTGGAAACAGTGTCAGACTTTATATTTTGGGGCTCCAAAATCACTGCAGATGGTGACTGCAGCCATGAAATTAAAAGACACATACTCCTTTGAAAGAAAGTTATGACCAACCTAGATAGCATATTGAAAAGCAGAGACATTACTTTGCCGACTAAGGTCCATCTAGTCAAGGCTATGGTTTTTCCAGTGGTCATGTATGGATGTGAGAGTTGGACTGTGAAGAAAGCTGAGCGCCGAAGAATTAATGCTTTTGAACTGTGGAAGGAGACTCTTGAGAGTCCCTTGGACTGCAAGGAGATCCAACCAGTCAATTCTAAAGAAGATCAGTCCTGGGTATTCATTGGAAGGACTGATGCTGAAGCTGAAACTCCAATACTTTGGCCACCTCATGCGAAGAGTTGGCTCATTGGAAAAGACTCTGATGCTGGGAGGGATTGGGGTCAGGAGGAGGAGTGAGATGGCTGGATGGCATCACTGACTCGATGGACATGAGTTTGAGTGAACTATGGAAGTTGTTGATTGACAGGGAGTCCTGGTGTGCTGCGATTCATGGGGTCACCAACAGTAGGACATGACTGACTGACTGAACTGAACTGACAACCAAATGATTTTTAAATCAGGAGCCTTAAGTCTGACATTTCTGAACATCCCACAAACACATGTGCACATAGAATACTCAGAGAATTCAGAGGAGACTGAGATTCAAGGTCCAGAAGAGCTTAGATTTTGAGAGAATTCACTGAGGTTTCAGATGCATCCTGTACCTCGCCCTTAGCTGTGCATGTTCTCCATGGCTTCAGACTCAACACTAAGATTTTGTCCCTAGAAGTCAGGACACGGTCACACCGTCAATTAACTTGGTAGTTTTATCCACACTGACCAACTTACTGCACAAATGAAATATGTACCTGTAGGTACCATCCTGGGATGATGATAAAGAAAAAAAACAGAGGTTTGGGGAAAGTCTTCTTGGGAAGCAGGCTTGCTGTACAGGGGACGGGGCTCCACATGAAGTCCTGGGGGGGATGCCAGTAGCAAGGTGCTCTTCCCCGCCCCCAGTGTGAGCCCTGGGAGCCCTGCAGACAAAGCTGACCATCCACCTGAAGCAGCGGTCTCAGATCCACAGAGCACCTAGGGATAGACAGCCCACGGCCCAGCCTGCCCCACGAGCTGGGCGCCACTGAGCCCGAAGCTAGCTGCCAGGTTCCCCCAAGAGACCTTCAGCAGAGGCGCTGCTGCAGGACATTCAGACTTGAGCCAAGGGCCTTCTGCCTCGACTCCAACCTGGCAGAGACCATTGATCTGAGGAAGGCATCACCAGCCCAGGGTAGACAAGGTCCAAGATCTGCCCTGCACAGAATCACCTGCTTAGGGCAAGCAGGGGCCGAATCCAGGTCCTGGCCTTCCATAGCACTGACCTTTCCACGTGGCGCCAAGATGCCACCAGGCTGTGACAGCCCTGAGGTTAAGATGAGCCATGTTGTGTAGGACAATTCTGGTCCGGCAGCAATTAACAAGCATGACCAGTTTTCTCATGAAGCCATTTTCAGTGCGCAAAATAAAGCCCTTCAAGCACAGGACTGTTTCCATCTCCTGTCGGTGGAGTGGGGTGGCTGGTCATCAAGGCTCAGGCTGGAGGAAGAGCACCATCAGGGCTGAGACATCGCCTCCTCCCCCAGCCCCCCTGGCCCCGCCTGAGTTATTCTTGGTTTATGAATCACATCATCTGGCACCCCGTTCCCACAACCGCCGTTCTTTTTGGAAAGAAAAAAAGGTATTATAAATAATTTCAGTCTCTGGGTAAAGGAAACTCACTTGAAGGATTTGGTCTTCTAAAGACAAGACATCTTATGTTTAACCTAGGAAGTTAAAAGACCATTCACCTGGCATTTCGAAACATGAGGCAGGTAAGCAACTGCTCCACTTCACTGAACATCTTTCCAGCAACAGACTCACCTGATGTGCTCGCCCATCTTGCACCCTGAAGCTCCAGGGGCCCTGTGGGCAGCTTCACTCCACCCCACCCCAAGCCCCTGCATCAGGGTGCCCAGTCCTCACCGTTCTGTGCTTTCACCGTGTTTCCCAGGAAGGAGACACTGGGAAGCTTAAAGACTTACTAAAGGTCATAAAGGAATCACAAACTGACAGTGAAAATCCACATCTGGGTCTCGGCAAGATCCTCAGCAACCGTGTGGCGGGGACGCTGACACACGGTGCCAGGGCTCGTCACTGCTCTGATCTGCAGGCAGGGGCACTGCTTCCCATCTCACGAGGAAGCTGGAGGACTCGCCAGAAGGAATGTGAGAAAGCCTTACAAACTAGATACAGCAAAAGCACAAGGTGTAACAACCACTGTTCACATTGTAGACAGCACTGTCTACACAGATCTGAGAACTGTGCGAGTCAAGTGGAAGAGAACGAAGCAGGGTTTTGTCTCCACAGACACACTCACTGCCAGACTCTCACTGGACCCGCCATTGGGGACAAGCTCTCAGGCATGTCTGTGGCAGGAAGAGCAGCTCACTCACTGATTTCCCTTCACTTGTCCATCATGACATTAAAGGCTTTTTATAACCTTCGGATCAAAAGAAACTTAGGGGGTTTAGGACTACCCAGAGCAAATGTTCAGAGAAGGTGATGGCACCCCACTCCAGTACTCTTGCCTGGAAAATCCCATGGACGGAGGAGCCTGGTGGGCTGCAGTCCATGGGGTCGCCAAGAGTCGGACACAACTGAGCGACTTCCCTTTCACTTTTCACTTTCATGCATTGGAGAAGGAAATGGCAACCCACTCCAGTGTTCTTGCCTGGAGAATCCCAGGGACGGGGGAGCCTGGTGGGCTGCCGTCTATGGGGTCGCGGAGTCGGACACGACAGAGTTGGACACAACTGAAGTGACTTAGCAGCAGCAACAGCAGCAGGAGCAGCAGAACAAATGTTTCCACTGTTTCCACCGTTACATCCCCTTTGCCTTTGACCTCAATATGCAAACTTCCTAGCAGCTGTCCACATGTCAACAGCCCTGCTTGCAGTTCGACACCATGTAATTGGGTCCAGTGCCCACAGGCGTCCAAACCCTGCCTGATGAAGCACACAGGTTCAGCATCCTAATAGAAATGCAAGAGTGCTTACTCGGCCTATGGAGGCTTCTTAACATTAAGCAGGTGCTTATTTACAAAGGTGCTTATTTTAATACCATATTTTATTTTGCCAACACACACAAGGGGACAACCAGCCCTGAGGGCATGGAGGAGCACCTGCTGACCGCATCCTGAATTAACCCCTCAAGAATCAGACACAGGAGCGAGGGCAAGAGCCAGGAGCACACTGGAGCCAGGCTCACAGCTCCTGGGGCCTGGGGACGATCAGGTCCCTCCTCAACCCACGTCCAGTACCCAGGCGTGGCGTATGCACCCCAAACACGGGCCAGGCTTCCTGCTGCCCTTACACCGGGCATGGGAGGCTGGCAGCACCACATGGCACATCACTGGGAGGAACCCAAGGTGAGAGTCACATTGAGTCTTCGTGGACATCACACCACAGGTTGGCTAACAGAAAGACCAGTGCCACAGAATATATGGAAAGTACTCAAAATCTTTCCACCCAGTTCTTATACACAACTTGGTTCACAATCATTCTGTATTCCCTGTGGAGCTATAAATTCATCTCAAACATCAAATACTGCATGTGCTTGATCCACTGGGTACTTCACTACTTAGCTGTTATTATGAAACTGCACAGTTAAGCTCCATTGCTGCTTTGCCACAAAATCAGTCATTCTCATAACTTCCAGTCATTTGTGCTGGCTGAGCAGGCTGTGTCATGATAGGTGGGGGGTCAGGGGGTGGGGTGTAAATGCTGTGAGATCATCAAGCTCAGGGGCAGAACCCCAGCCCACTGTGTCATCCCAGCAAAACAATTTATTAAGCTCACTCCTGCCTAAGTTTGATTTTTCCCAAATGGCATGAAGAGGCCAAAGGAACAGCATGGACAAACTGATACAGAGTCAGACCATCTAAGGCAACTGACCCCAGTCTTTCTGGCACCGGGGACTGGTTTTGTGGAAGACAATTTTTCCACGGATGCAGGGAGGGGTGGGGAATGGTTTGGGGATGATTCAAGCACATTACATTTATTGTGTACTTTATTTCAATAGTTATTCCATCAGCTCTGCCTCAGGTCATCTCAGGCATCAGATCCTGAAGGTTGGGGACCCCTGGTCCATGGACCAAGACCAGGCAGCCTGTCTGGGACATACACTCAGGACCCATGGTCTCCCCTGTGGAAGGCACAGCGGATGCATCACCTGACGGTGGCTACTTGTAGTCATGTACAGGCACATGAGACATGGAGCAGCAGGGGAAGATGAATCACCCTGCGTTTCACATGGAGGATCCAAGCTCCGACCCACCCACTCAAGAGACAGTATCTCAGTGCTCATGATTCAACCCGAAGGTGATCTTTCATACAATTTACCACCTGAACCATTTCTGAGTGTTCAATTCAGTGGCATTAAGTACATTCACATTGTTGTGTGACCATAACAGTGTATTTGTATCATCTGCAGAATATGTGTATCATCCCAAGATGAAGCCCTCTACCGATAAAACTACGAAGGTGAAACAAACCACATTTAGGTTCCCAAAGACCCTATTTGCCATTAAGATACAAGAGCAACAACTATTTGTCTCAGCCTGAAAAAATTTCTATACATTTCCTAAATAATTAAGCAACTTAATTAGACATATTAAATTGAATTATGTAGGAAAAAAACAGAATTCTCAAATCTTTCACCTCCAAAAGCTACAATTTCAGCCAACTCCTCTTTCATCCCACTTGACATGATTCTTTCCCATTTCCACACCTAAGTTCACAGCCTCAGGTCCTCAGCACTGACTTCAAAGAGAAAAAAAAACAAAAAACAAAAAGAAACACTCCATCATGTAAACATTATTTTCAAAGAAACTGCCCACAAATGGCCTCAACACTCAAGTCACAGTGGAAAGGAAGCTTTCTTAGTTCTAGAGGTTGGCTACTTGGATTCTTATGAAAAGCAAAGCAAGCATTTCAAACTGGAAATATTTTCTGTATTAACTTTAGACTTTTTATATAATGAACTGTCTAAAAATATAGGAAACTCACCTCAATATTTAAAATCCATTTAGATTCCCACAGAACAGTACTTTTTATTAATTCTATCACTATTCTTTTTCGCATCTCAGAATCAACAATGACTCACCTGGAAGAGAAAAACTAACCTGGAAACTGAATTCCACCTTAAACTGTGTTGTACTCACTGCTGTCAATGGACACTGTTTGCAAAATCTTTGTTTCTTTGCATGTGACTTGTTCACATTTTTCATTACTAACCAAGACAGAAAGGAGAAACAGGCTCAATAAATATCCAACCATTATTTGTGCTCTAAAAATCACAGCCACTTACTGATAGGCTGTGACAAGGTTCCTGAGGGACTGCTATGTGGACCAATGCCTCACATTTGGGAGCCTGCTTATTGGAGAACTCCATCAACCACTGTGAATGGATTATCTTCCCTAAATTCTATCATATGCTTTTAGAAATAGCCCCTCAATTTGTGTGAATTGCTACCAGTGATGTTGAAACTACTTCTACGTATCAGTGAGGAACCTCCTGTTCTGGAAGGCTAACACATATTGATAATTTATAATGGAAGGGAACCACCTATCACTTTTCCCTCATGAGAAGTCAGATACTGTGGACTCAGATATTATTCCCTCCTCTTTCTGCTCCCATTACCTTCTTCTTAGAACCCTTACCTAAGATTGTGCAAGGAACCAAAGAGTTATAAGATTTCATAGATAAATGTAATCATACCTTGAGAGAACATTCAGTTACTACCACCATTGCTGCAAATAAGTTAATGAGTGTAGAAGCTGATGTACAAAAACATATTTCTCATTAAAAAAAAAATCTAACCATGCCTAAACAAACTTCCCTGTAAGCAGTAAATTTGCTCAAATTTTCAGCTAAGATGCAACTGATTGGACAAAACCAAAACAGAGACAGGTCTATGAACTTTTTTGAAAAATTATAGTTAGTAATACAATCTATCCATAATCATAAATTTAAAAAATGAAGATCTTATTTTTCCAGAATACTCAGGATTTTACACTGGAAGGCACAGTATAAACAAGGCCTTGTCATGTACCAATGAGACCCCATTAAGCATAACCTCCAGTCAAGACACTATTTATGATAAAAGTAGAGAAAATCCCAGTGGATTACACTCTTCTAATTATCACAGAACAGTCCATTAGGATTCATTTTGTTCAGTTAGAAAATACACGAGGAAGTGTCAGAAGCCTCTGTTTCATACCCAACAAGAGTATCCCAGATGCAGACAGACATGAGACAACTGATTCTGGAAATGAATAAACTCTAATAAAACCTTGTGCACAAAAGAACCAGCAACTCTACCTCTTCCTCAGGACTTGAGTCTCTGAATTAAATGCTGAAAATTAGAAGCACAGGAAAGTGACTGAGATGTAGACCTGCAGGATAGCACTCCATGTCAATTATTTTGTTTAAATTTAAAACAACAAAGTTCCAAAGGATTTTTTTCAGGCTTTCGCCTCCATCGTGTTTCCTTAAAAGTAATGCAAACCACCTTAATTACAACAGCCAGCCACATACATCTGTGCGACAAGAAACCACAGGGTCATAGCATCTCCCTCTCTAAGACATGCATACTGTTGTTTTATTCATGAAGATCCTCAAGGTTTTAAGGACATAACTGGACAGTCCTACTCTGAGAGCAAGAAAAGCCTCGACAGCAAAAAGACTCTAAATCCATTCCATGCTAACCAACAATGGTGGTTTGCCTTAATAAATATCATCCACAAAAGAAACAACTGAAATTAATATTAATATATTCAATGTTATAAGGTAACTGGCTTCCCTTAAAAATTCAAAGCAACCATCATCTATTTCCTTTATCAAATAAAACAGATCTCTGAGTTCTGCTCATAACTCACTATAGAATCATTCTTTTTTTTTTTTTTTGCTTGTTTCAGTCAGTGTATGAAATAGCTATCTTAAAAAAATCAAGATATCTAATTATGCAATCATATTTCTCAGTTTTGCACAAATATAGAACCAATAATCTCAAATCAGAAGAACAAATGCATTTACCTGTGTTCCTGTCTGGTAAGATACAGCAATGCTTCTGCAGAATGCCAGGCAAAACCTGTTTCAGAATAAATAAATAATAGACATGTGGTTATCATTCAGGTAGAGAAAGGCACCTAATCAACCATTGCAAGTGTTTTTCTAATAAGGTCGTTTGATGCTGCATAGTCATCATGCCCAGAACGATCTAACAAATTAAACAGTACTGAAAAATTCTGATGACATACATTTTTCATCGAAAACGTTTATCAGGTAAGTGTGCTGATTATATATGCTGCTCCTAGGATGGTAATGCAGTTCTGTTTAATGTATGTCCCTAATGGGTCCTCCAAGTGCCTTGAAAGCTGCACTCAGGGGGCTCCTACACTAAGGCAAATGGCCCACCAATTTTGTGATGGCTTTTAAAATATGAGATGCAATTAGAGCCTGAAAATGGAAGGTGTTGGGGTGGAACCTTGAGTCTATCTTCTAGTATCTTAGTCGAGAAGCCTTTATCACGAATGAGTCATAAGAAAATGTGAAAGAAGAGCCTGTGTTTACCTGTACAGTTTGCAGTTTTCCTTTGAAACAATGGCTCCCTTCCCATCCATGCCCTTATGATGCCCTTAAGTTGGGGCAATTCTGCACACGATACAGCCCACATGCAGGACAAAAATGCACGTGATCATGAGAAAGTTCTGCCAGGTCCTGCAGTTAAAGTCACTTGACCACAAAAGCCTCTCATGTTCCTTCTGCCTATGAACACCCAGAGGGGTAAGTGCTAGCCTAATCCATCAAAACATTCACCTAATGGGTGTCTCTGTGTGCATCTCTGTCTCAGGGAACAGTTGAAAGCACTGTTGCCAGGCTACTCTTCTAAGGAATTACTGCCAGATAAGTCACAGAAATGTGCAGAACAGGATGCCAGAGGATCCCTGGTGCCTGTCCTCAGGGCCAAACTGATATCACTGACTTTTCGCAGGAATACACCTTGAAGAAGTGGACAAGGTACCTGCAGATCACTGCCATGCCACCACAATGCTGTCCCCATGAGAGCTGATGGAGTGACACTTGGGGGCTTTGGAGGCGGGTGAGGGGTAAATAGGAGGCACACGTGGGGCAGGCAGGACACGGACTCACACTGTGGAAAGAGGAAGGGGGATGCAGGTGCTAAGGTGGTGGTCGAGTCAGCATTAACTAGCCCAGTACTAACTAGTCCAGCATTATCTAGTCAGGCACTAACCAGGATAGCACACCATCCCAGCACTAACTAGCCAAGCATTACCTGAAAGTACTAGTTGCTCGGTCATGTCTGACTTTTTGCGACTCCATGGACTGTGGCCTGCCAGGAACCTCGGGCCATGGAATTCTCCAGGCAAGAATACTGGAGTGGCAAGAATCCCATTCCAGTATTCCATCCCAATGAGGGAATCCCCATGCCCTTCTCCAGGGTATGTTCCTAACCCAGGGACCGAATCTAGGTCTCTGGCATTGCAGGCAGATTCTTTACTGTATGAACCACCAGGGAAACCCTCAGTACTCAGTCGTGTCTGATTCTTTGTGACCTCAATGACTGAGGCACCCCAGGCTTCTCTGTCTATCATCAATTCCCAGAGCCTGCTCAAACACATGTCCATCGAGTCAGTGACGCCATCCAACCATCTTATCCTCTGTCATCCCTTTCTCCTCCTGCCTTCAATTTTTCCCAGCATCAGCGTCTTTTCCAATAAGTTAGCTCTTCGCATCTGGGGGCCAAAGTATTGGGAGTCTCAGCTTCAGAATAAGTCCTTCTGAAGAATATTCAGGACTGATTCTGATTTCCTTTAATATTGACTGGTTTGATATCCCTGTAGTCCCAGGGATTCTCAAGGGTTTTCTTCAACACCACAGTTAAAAAGCATCGATTCTTTGGTGCTCAGCTTTCTTTATGGTCCAACTCTCAGATTTGTACATGACTACAGGAAAAACTACAGCTTTGACTATACAGACCTTTGCTGCCAAAGTAACAACTCTGCTTTTTAATATGCCTCCTAGGTTTGTCACAGCTTTTCTTCCAAGAGGCAAGTGTCTTTTAATTTCATGGCTGCAGTCACCATCTGCAGTGATTTTGGAGTCCAGGAAAATAAAGTCTCTCAACAAAGTTTCCTTTGTTTCCCCATCTATTTGCCATGAAGTGACGGGATTGGAAGCCATGATCTTAGTTTTTTGAATGTTGAGTTTTAAACCAGCTTTTTCACTCTCCTCTTTGACTTTCATCAAACACCAATACAGTATACTAATGCATATATATGGAATTTAGAAAGATGGTAATGATAACACTGTATGCAAGACAGCAAAAGAGACATAGGTGTATAGAACAGTCTTTTGGACTTTGTGGGAGTGGGCAAGGGTGGGATGATTTGGGAGAATGGTTTTGAAACATGTATAATACTGTATGTGAAATGAATCGCCAGTTCAGGTTCGATGCATGATACAGGATGCTCGGGACTGGTGCACTGGGATGACCCAGAGGGATGGTACAGGGAGGGAGGTGGGGGGGGTCAGGATGGGGAACACGTGTACAACCGTGGTGGATTCATGTTGATGTATGGCAAGACCAATACAATACTGTAAAGTAATTAGCCTCCAATTAAAATAAATAAATTTACATTAAAGAAACAAAAAAAAACCCTTTTTAGTTTTCCTTTGTTTTCTGCCATCAGGGTGGTGCTATCTGCATATCTGAGGCTGTTGATATTTCTCCCAGCAATCTTGATTCCAGATTGTGCTTCATCCAGCCCAGCGTTTCATATGATATATTCTGCATATAAGCTAAATAAGCATGGTGACAATATACAGCCTCTACAGACTCCTTTCCCAATTTGGAACCAGCCTGTTGTTCCATGTCCGGTTCTAACTGGTGCTTCTTGACCTGCATACATGGAGGTAGGTCAGGTAGTCTGGTTTTCCCATCTCTTGAAGAATTTTCCAGTTTGTTGTGATCCACACAGTCAAAGGCTTTAGCATAGTCAGTGAAGCAGAAGTAGATGTTTTCATGGAATTCTCTTGCTTTTTCTATGATCCAACAGATGGTGGCAAGTTGATCTCTGGTTCCCCTGCTTTTTCTAAATCCAGCCTGAACATCTGGAAGTTCTCAGTTCATGTACTGTTGAACCTCATCTGGAAGTTCTCAGTTCACGTATTACTGGTTCACGTACCAGTCCCATCACTTCATGGCAAATAGGGAAATAATGGAAACAATGACAGTGACTAGGGAAGCCCTAGTCCAGCACCTTCAGCCCAGCAGTAACCAACCCACCACTAACTAGGTTAGCACTAACTAGCCAAGTATGATTAGCCCAGTACTAAGCAGCCCAGCACTATCCACCCCAGCACTAACTAGGTTAGCACGAACTAGCCAAGCATGGCCAGCCCAGCACTAACCGCTCCAGCCTATCTAGTCCAGCACTAAGCAGCCCAGCACTATCCACCCCAGTGCTAACCAGCCCAGCACTAACTAACCAGCTCCACAGCATTTTCCATCGTGCAGCACCAGCTGAGTGCATGGTCAGGACACTTCCCAGTCTTCAGGGAACCACTGTCCAAAACAGGGGCACCTGGGATGCCCTTCGGTGACCACTGCACCCTCAGGACTCTGGTGAGAAGTGCCATCTTTTCTCCTCGATGCCCGTTCTCCAGGGACAAACCCCTGAACTCAGCCTCCGAGGCCCAGCCCCACCCTGCTCCCCAGTCCAGGCAGACCGTGCTCAGGCCAACCTGTGCACCTGCCTTTGCTCAGAGGTGCCCTTGTGACCTGCTCTGTGCAGGGGTGACTGTGACTGTTATACACAACTTGACCAAGCCTGAAATGCCCACATTAAACGTCCTCTCCAGGTGTTTCTGGATGAATCCAGTTTGACTTGGTGGACTCAGTAAAGCAGGTCACCCTCTCCAGTGTGGGAGCCTCCTCCAATTCTAGAGGACCTGGACTCAAGAGGAGGTGGCAGGAATCTGTGGCCCCTAGGACCGACCCTCCTTGTCCTCATGGGGAGTCCAGCTCAGTGGGGAGCTCCCCTGGACACCTTCTATCAGAGCCTCTATTTTTTGGTGGAGGCAAACAGAATGTGACTCTTGTTACAAGGTCACCCTGAGGCCTCCCGCTTCCTGGCAGTGAGAATCTGAACATGAATCCCTCCCCCTAATGGAGCTCAGAACTAGCCTCCGACGGCCATAGTGTGCTGCGGTCTCCAGGATTTAGAAGAATGCCCACCACGACAGCCTGACTTCAAGCCTCATACCATCAAACATTTAATTCTGAATGTCAAGCACAGGATGTCCTTTATTATCACGTCCTGTGTCTGCAGAGGGGAAGCCGCATGTAGGAGTTCCAAACAGACATTCACACACACAAACACGCACACACATGTACTTTTTTCTAAATTATTGTCCCCGTTAAAATTGGAAAATGACAAAGGGACTGGTCCAGGGGTCCAGTGGCCCAGTGGTCAAGACTCTGTGCTTCCACTGCAGGGGGCACGGGTTAGATCCCTGGTCAGGGAACAAGGATCCTACACTCTGCAAGGTACAGCCAGAAAAAAAGAAAAAGTAATTGCTGAAAATGACCAGGATTCCATTCTTATCAACGAGACCATTTAACTTTTTACAGAACATTCATCTGAGCCTAAAAATAGCAGGAATTGGCACAGAATGAGTTTGGACTGACTCTTTCACAGCCCTAGCGTCACATTTGCTTTTTCTACATTTCAGAAACTGTTAGTTGAGGAGGTTAAGAACTAATTAAGAACTTATATTCATAAAAAAAGACTTAAAAAGGCATGACAATTTAAATGATGAAAAGAAACACCATTTACAGCTGTTTAAACGTGCTTCCCTGGTGGCTAACAGATGCTCAAATTTAAGATCCTGTAGCCTGACCACTAGTGGGCTGTCCTTGATGTGGGCTCATCTGGCTCCAGAGAATTCAGTTCAGAGAAGTAAAAGGAACTGGAGGTCACTGACATTTTTAAATGCTCTGGGAGCTTCAAACAGCTCCATTGTGCTTGTGAAACTAACGGTAATTGCTTTCTTTGAAAATCCAGAATGTTCAACATTCGACGTTACTCACGCTTACCTGTCTCCTTCCTGCCTCTCCCTGAGAGCGTGTGAGGTGGAACCTGCGGTCTCTCTCCCAGAACCCCGCCCCAACCACTCTGCTCAGGGGTACCCAACTGGGAACGCAAAGGTCAGGTCTCCCCCTGAACCTGCGCCCCCTCCCAGGCCAGGCCCCTCTGCACTCTGCTGGCTGTAGGTCCCGCCCCACCTCCCAGCCTCCCCATCTGTGGGCATCTCCCTGGCAATCTTCACTGGGCCCTGGACGGACACCCCCTGAGCCATAAGCCTCCTCCTCCTGGGACTTCAGAGCCCCATCACTGCCTCCATGCTGTTACCCCAAACGCCCAGCGGGGACTCAGAATCAGCATGATGGGCTCTTCCCAACCACACCTGCATCTGCAGACCTCAAGTGGCTGCACGGGCGCCTCCACCTGCTTGGTGAGAACACAGGCCCCCCACTCCACTGCTGGGTCCACAGCTGCATCCCGCCCCCAGAGCTGTGGGTGGCACATGGGGTGAGGGTCCTGAATCTGTTGAAATGATTACAGATTAACAGACACGAAAGTGAGTCTTAAGTACTTTTGTAGATCCTATGGCCTTTTAACAAATAAAAGCTCCTTGTTAGACAGAGAGGAGGGAGCTGTGTGTCTGAGACATGGGGTTCATGATACCCGGTGGCTGGGGGTGACCTCCATGGTCCCTGTATGACCCTCCCTGAGACGAACCCCAAGGGCTACATGTAAGAGGCAGGAACAGGGACCAAGAACACGTGAGGGTTAAATGTGAGGTCACCACAACCCAACGGGGAGGCTGTGTGCCTGCCTCTCACCATCTGATTAAGCCCCCTGAGGTTCTGTGAGGCCCCTTGTGTTGCCCCAGTTCAAAGGTGCTGAACCTGAGGGTCCAAGGCTGAGGGAGGCTGAGCTCAGGCCCCACTGATGGTGCAGCACATGCCTGCCAGGGAGCTGAGCTCAGTGGATGACTCCCCCTCGAAGCCCATGACCAGCACACTCCCAGAATCTCAATAACACACAAAGTGCAGTTGCTGTTGAGTAACAGAGAGTCTCTGCATATCCCACTCACTTGTCTGTTGGGACTGGGGCACACAAAGAGCCCTCACCATTCAGGCTAGGCTGCCGAGGCCCTGGGGATGGAAGCCCAGGGTGCCAGCATAAGGCGAGCTGTTTCCACGGCACCTTGAGGACACAGAGCTCATTCCCTCAGCTGCCCCTGCATTGGGGAGGGCAGCCCACTTAGGTTAGTGGTCAGGGGGTGAGAACCACCCTGACCACGGCCTCACCTTGACCTCTGCTGCACCTTCAAAGCTTCTGTCGGATCATGGGAACACAGACCCTCCTGGGAGGCTGGAACCTTCCCTAGCTTCATCAGCTGCCCCAGACAAGGGTGAAGTAGCCAGCAGGGCAGCCCTGGGCCGAAGGGAGGGAGATCTTGAGGGAGGCGGGGGACCCAGGGCTGGCTAGCGCCTGGCACAGGGTAGGCTCCCGCACCGTCCGGAGCAGGCAGAGTAGTCCTCAGGGTCACAGACACAGACCACAGGGTCCTGGGCTCCATCAGGAAACTGCAGCCTCCTCCAGCAGGACTGGCCTCCACTCAGGAGGGCTGTGGCCCCCAGGCTCCAGGCAACCCTGCGGTGCCCCTGGGGCTAGCTTTACCTCTATTCTCTCCTTTCACAACACATCTTTCCTACTTTTCCACTGTTGACAAAGATGCATACTCGTTCCATCTATTTAATTAAATGCAATTAAATTTATTTTCAGCATAAAAAAATTCAAGTGCACAGACCATGTGTAACTGAGATAAATTACAAGTGCACATTCATTTAATCAACAGTCTTGGCCGGGTCAAGAGGCATGAAACCATCTTTCAGGACTGTTCCAGATGGAGATAAACACTGTGTGGTCGGGTTCTTCAAGGAAGCAGAACAGGGTAACAGGAGGGTACCACGGTGGGTAACAGGGTATCAGCTGGGTAATAGGAGGTATCACGGTGTGTGCATGTGTACATACATGTCAGTATGTGAACATACAATGTATGTTTACCAGCTCCTGAAATCCTGTGGCTGAGTCCTCATAATAAACCCAGTGTTCTCCTGCCTTGAATGGCACAGCACGAACATGGTGACAAGGCTCTGAGTTCCTGTTCTTGGTACTTTGGGTTTATTTCTCAACCTTCTTAATTTTTATTGCAATATAGTTGCTTTACAACATTGTGTTAGCTTCTACAGCACAGCAAAGTAAATTAGTCATATGTATACATATGCCCCCTTCCCTTTTGGGTTTCCCTCCCATTTAAGGCTTTCCAGGTGGTGCTGGTGGTAAAGAATCCACCTGCCAATGCAGAACACACAGTTCGACCCCTGGGTCAGGAAGATGCCCTGGAGGAGGAAATGACAGTCCACTCCAGTATCGTTGCCTGAGGAACCCCACGGACAGAGGGGCCTGGTAGGCTCTAGTCCGTAGACTCACAAAGAGTGGGACATGACTGAGCACACACGCATACCCATTTATAAAGGTCCTTATTTGCAACAGAGACACCGACGGAGAGAACTGCAAGGACAGCAAGGGGCTAAGGCAGGGTAGAGGGAGCCAGGAGACTGGGGCTGACACCATGCCCAGAGCAGGCTGGGGGAGAACGCCACATAGCACAGGGAGCTCTGTCTGCCCTGAGNGGGGACTCAGAATCAGCATGATGGGCTCTTCCCAACCACACCTGCATCTGCAGACCTCAAGTGGCTGCACGGGCGCCTCCACCTGCTTGGTGAGAACACAGGCCCCCCACTCCACTGCTGGGTCCACAGCTGCATCCCGCCCCCAGAGCTGTGGGTGGCACATGGGGTGAGGGTCCTGAATCTGTTGAAATGATTACAGATTAACAGACACGAAAGTGAGTCTTAAGTACTTTTGTAGATCCTATGGCCTTTTAACAAATAAAAGCTCCTTGTTAGACAGAGAGGAGGGAGCTGTGTGTCTGAGACATGGGGTTCATGATACCCGGTGGCTGGGGGTGACCTCCATGGTCCCTGTATGACCCTCCCTGAGACGAACCCCAAGGGCTACATGTAAGAGGCAGGAACAGGGACCAAGAACACGTGAGGGTTAAATGTGAGGTCACCACAACCCAACGGGGAGGCTGTGTGCCTGCCTCTCACCATCTGATTAAGCCCCCTGAGGTTCTGTGAGGCCCCTTGTGTTGCCCCAGTTCAAAGGTGCTGAACCTGAGGGTCCAAGGCTGAGGGAGGCTGAGCTCAGGCCCCACTGATGGTGCAGCACATGCCTGCCAGGGAGCTGAGCTCAGTGGATGACTCCCCCTCGAAGCCCATGACCAGCACACTCCCAGAATCTCAATAACACACAAAGTGCAGTTGCTGTTGAGTAACAGAGAGTCTCTGCATATCCCACTCACTTGTCTGTTGGGACTGGGGCACACAAAGAGCCCTCACCATTCAGGCTAGGCTGCCGAGGCCCTGGGGATGGAAGCCCAGGGTGCCAGCATAAGGCGAGCTGTTTCCACGGCACCTTGAGGACACAGAGCTCATTCCCTCAGCTGCCCCTGCATTGGGGAGGGCAGCCCACTTAGGTTAGTGGTCAGGGGGTGAGAACCACCCTGACCACGGCCTCACCTTGACCTCTGCTGCACCTTCAAAGCTTCTGTCGGATCATGGGAACACAGACCCTCCTGGGAGGCTGGAACCTTCCCTAGCTTCATCAGCTGCCCCAGACAAGGGTGAAGTAGCCAGCAGGGCAGCCCTGGGCCGAAGGGAGGGAGATCTTGAGGGAGGCGGGGGACCCAGGGCTGGCTAGCGCCTGGCACAGGGTAGGCTCCCGCACCGTCCGGAGCAGGCAGAGTAGTCCTCAGGGTCACAGACACAGACCACAGGGTCCTGGGCTCCATCAGGAAACTGCAGCCTCCTCCAGCAGGACTGGCCTCCACTCAGGAGGGCTGTGGCCCCCAGGCTCCAGGCAACCCTGCGGTGCCCCTGGGGCTAGCTTTACCTCTATTCTCTCCTTTCACAACACATCTTTCCTACTTTTCCACTGTTGACAAAGATGCATACTCGTTCCATCTATTTAATTAAATGCAATTAAATTTATTTTCAGCATAAAAAAATTCAAGTGCACAGACCATGTGTAACTGAGATAAATTACAAGTGCACATTCATTTAATCAACAGTCTTGGCCGGGTCAAGAGGCATGAAACCATCTTTCAGGACTGTTCCAGATGGAGATAAACACTGTGTGGTCGGGTTCTTCAAGGAAGCAGAACAGGGTAACAGGAGGGTACCACGGTGGGTAACAGGGTATCAGCTGGGTAATAGGAGGTATCACGGTGTGTGCATGTGTACATACATGTCAGTATGTGAACATACAATGTATGTTTACCAGCTCCTGAAATCCTGTGGCTGAGTCCTCATAATAAACCCAGTGTTCTCCTGCCTTGAATGGCACAGCACGAACATGGTGACAAGGCTCTGAGTTCCTGTTCTTGGTACTTTGGGTTTATTTCTCAACCTTCTTAATTTTTATTGCAATATAGTTGCTTTACAACATTGTGTTAGCTTCTACAGCACAGCAAAGTAAATTAGTCATATGTATACATATGCCCCCTTCCCTTTTGGGTTTCCCTCCCATTTAAGGCTTTCCAGGTGGTGCTGGTGGTAAAGAATCCACCTGCCAATGCAGAACACACAGTTCGACCCCTGGGTCAGGAAGATGCCCTGGAGGAGGAAATGACAGTCCACTCCAGTATCGTTGCCTGAGGAACCCCACGGACAGAGGGGCCTGGTAGGCTCTAGTCCGTAGACTCACAAAGAGTGGGACATGACTGAGCACACACGCATACCCATTTATAAAGGTCCTTATTTGCAACAGAGACACCGACGGAGAGAACTGCAAGGACAGCAAGGGGCTAAGGCAGGGTAGAGGGAGCCAGGAGACTGGGGCTGACACCATGCCCAGAGCAGGCTGGGGGAGAACGCCACATAGCACAGGGAGCTCTGTCTGCCCTGAGGAGGTTTGATTCTTCATCTGACCCCACAGCGGCTGCACCGGCTGCCCCTCCCACACCAGTGCACGAGGGTCCCACTGCTTCACGTCCACAGCAGCGCCCGCCGGGCTCCGGTTTTCTGACAGGGGCCTCCTCTCTCAAACACTTGTGGATGCCCTGCCACATGACGGTGCCACCACAGCCAGCTCAGCTCAGGCCCTCCCAACCCCCAGTCTGGCCCCTAGCAGGACTGCTGGGATTCTTCCCGTCCTTCCCCAGCCCTGAGGTTGACCGTGGGCGTGATGCTCCTTGTCTCAGGATGTGTTTCATGACTCCCTCTGTGAAAGGTCCCTCTGTCCCACATCCAGTTCCATCACGGGAAGCCTCCTCTGCCTCTTTCTTTTAGCCCAGGGATTAACCGAACCAGACTCAAACTCCCTCTGGAATCCTAGATGGGAGTTGTTCAGACAGCACCTCTATCCATGTGAAAACTGAAACATTAAAATAATAAACTTCAGTTTCTTAACACATGAGCAAGTTTTCATCAGTATGAACACTGGAATCCCCCAGGTATATTTTGGGTTTACTGAGGGAAAACTGACCAATTAGATTGTAATATGTTTAAAGCATAAACATGATTAGTTGATACACCTGCACATTGTGAGATGATCGCCATCAAGTTCATGAACACGTCCCTCAGCTCACAGGGGTGATTCTTGCATTTGTGTGCATGTGAATGTGTTGATAATGTATGGGACCTACTCTCAGCATCTTTAAAGGACACGACACAAAACTGCTAACTGCAGTCACTATGCTGTACTTTGGGTCCCCCAGACTTGTATTCATCTTACAGCTGGAAGTTTATGCCCTCTGATCAAGGTCTCACATCACCCATTCCCCAGCCTCAGGTAATCACTATTCTACTCTCAGCTTCAATGACATAAGCATACGTGTGTCTTTATTTCTACATAAAAGTTGTACCACACAGCATTTATCTCTGTCTGGCTTATTTCACTTAGAAAAGCGTCCACCAGGTTCATCCATGTCACCAAAAGTGGCAGGACATCCCCATTCTCACATCTTCCTTACCCATTCATCTGTCTTCAAACACTTAAGACTACTTCTACATCTTGGTTCCTGTGACTAAAGCAATGAGCATGCAGAGAATATCCCTCCTTCAAGGTACTGATGTCATTTCCTTTGGATGCACACCCAGAAATAGGGTGGCTGGACCATATGGTGGTTCTATATTTAATTTTTTGAGGAACCTCCATACTGGATGTACGAATTTATATTTTCACCAACAGTGTACCAGAGTTTCCTTTTCTCCAACAAATGAACTGTTTAAAAAATAAGCAAAAAAACATGAACAGACATTTTTCCAAAGAAGACATGCAGGTAGCCAAAGGCACATGAGAAGATGCTCAACACTGCTAATCATCAGGGCAAAGCAAATCATACCACAATGTGGTGTCACCTCACACCTGTCAGAATGGCCATCATCAAAAAGACAAGAAGAAACTAGTGTTGTTGAGGACGTGGAGAAACACCTCCCTTCAAGCCACCATCAGCCAGCACACCATCCATGCGGGACTCCATGCACCTTCAGTAACAAGATTAAGAATGGATCCTGAGCCCAGTTAATAACAACTATCTGCTGAAGACTCCAGAATTAAAAGATGAGACTCTTCCCCTCCACCCTCCAACTACAAATCCTAACATGTTTTCCTGGAAACGTAGGCTCTCTCTCACTGCCTAGCAGCTTCGAGAGCCTCGCAAGCCACCACCTTACCTGTCCCCCCGAGGCCCCAGCCCACCTCTGTCCCTCTCCCAGGAAGTGCAGAGCCAGCCTCAGGGGCTCCAGAACTTCATGACCCCAATGAGAGGTCCTTTGACCTCTGTGACATCAGAGGTGCATCCCACATGCCTGACTCTGCACCCCCAATGTGTCTTCAACTCCACATTCTCCTAAAAGGATTTGTGTCCACTGATTTTCCATCTTTGCCCACAAATTCAATCTGCTCCCATCACTGAGTTTTTCACAGGAGCGTTTAAACATACTCAGGTCTTTCCATTGTTACAAATGAGATTGACTGCCAGCATGACAGTACAAAATCCCCACTCCCTGCTCCCAGGGAAGATGGTGAAGATTATAGCAAAAAAAAAAAAAAGATTCCAGCCTCTGAAAGTGGTCCTAAGGACAGATAGCGAAGAAAATCCCCAGAAAGTCTACAGAAATTTGGGGAAAAAATGAGAATTGGTGGTACTGGAACCTAGTTTGCTCCCACTCACCCTGTGCCCCCAGCTCAGCACAGCGAGGCTGGGCCTGCATTAGGAGGGCAGGCAGACCAGGCTCCCTCCCACGCCTCTCCAGACCCAGGCTTTCCCCCCGGAGAGAAGGGTTTCCCGCCCTGGCTGCCAGCTGAACACCTGGGGGACTTGGGCCCTGCCATTCCCCAGGCCCAAGCATGGCACCTGGGCTTTTCCCAGGGGGCAGTGGGCTGAGAACAGGGGGCCCTGACTGCTCTGCCCACTGCAATGTGCTGGATGCACGTAGGGATCCCGTGCTGCTGTTCAGATCCTGGGGTAGGGAGTTATGCTGCTGGCAGAGAAGTCTGCCTTCGTCCCAACTCCCGGCTCCAGAGTCCCACCTCAGAGATTCTATCTGGGGCAGAAGGAAAGGATAGCTTCCAGGCTCTTCTCCCCAAACCTGACTTCTTCTGCACAGAACAGGAAAAAGCCTTTCATCTTGAGGGCGCTTTTGGGAGCAGGGGGCTGCAGCAAAAGGCCATCCCACACAAGCTAAGCTGTCGTGACTACTTTACAGGGGAGAACCGGGAACAGGAAGCCAAGAGGAACCCACGTGGGGTCCAAACAAAGATCAGAGCCTTGGAGACTTTTCCCTCAAAGGAGCCAAAATCTGACTGATTCATTCTTAGAGCAATTCATGCCCCAGAGCACAGTTTAAAACAATAGAGAAATCTTCCCACGAGAGAAGAGTCGTGGAGTTTAACAGATGGAGGTGGGCAGGAAAGAGGAGGGGACGCATGCCAACCAACCTCCCCAATCAGGATGATGTGGGCACACCCAGAGCTGCACATCCTTGAGGAACAGCACCTGACATTCAACCTGGAGGGTAGAGACAGATGTCACTAAAATGATCCAGCCAGACATTAAACAAATAAGCAAACAAACAACAACAAGCCTGGAGGGAGGGGGCTGGTGCTGACAGTTGCAATTAATACATTATTAAAATGTAGTTTTCAGTAAGTTGCAGAACATGCAAAGAAACAGCAAAGTACGAGCCATACATCCAAACAAAAGCAAGCAACAGAAACCACCCAGAACAGGGACCAGTGATCAGACTTATCAGAAAAACACTTCAGAGCAGCCCTTACAAGCCTGCTCACAGAACTGATGGAAGCCATGACTGCAGAAGCAGAGCAAGAGGACTATGCTGATAAAGAAACATATTACTACAGGGATAGAAACTGTTCAAAGAAATGGAAAACCTGGTGTCAAAAGTAAAATAGCTAAAATGGAAACTCACTTAAAGGGCTCAACACTAGATCTGCACTAAGAGAAGAAAGAAAGAATGAACCTGAAAATAGACTGACAGAGGTTACGCTGAAGAAAAGACAGCAAATGGAATGAAGAAACATGAAGAGAGCCTCCGAACAGGGTGGGGACAAGCACAAAAGAAATGACTAAAAACATGTAGTGAAGAACATTAAAGAATTAAAATGCAACATTAAAAATATTCATGCCTGTGTCCTCAGTCACTCAGTCATTCCTGACTCTTTGCAACCCCATGGACTGTAGCCCACTAGGTTCTTCTGTCCATGCGATTTCTCAGGCAAGAATACTGGAGTAGGTTGCCATTCCCTTCTCCAGGGGATCTCCCTGAACCAGGGATCGAACTCGAGTCTTCTGTGTCTCCTGCACTGTGGGCATATTCTTCACCGCTGAGCCACTGGGGAACCCTAAAGAGATACCCAGTTTATGCAGAAAAGGTGGTAATAAGAATAACGAAATGAAGACAAACGAAACTGAGATAAATGGAACATAAAAAGTAAAACAGCAGGTATAATTCCAACTATATCGCTAACACTAAATGTGCATGGATTAAACAATCGCATCAAAGGCATAGATTGTCAGAATGGATTAAAAAAGAAAACATGCTCTAACTCTATGCTGTCTAGAAGAAACATTCTATATGTTAAAAAAAACTACAGACAGATTTAAAGTAATAGGATAAAAACAGACACCTTGCCAACATCAGCATAGGAAAGCTAGAGCAGAGGATCTGTGGCAATTCAGTGGTTAAGAGTCCACCTTCCAACACAGAGGATGCAGATTCGATCCCTGGTTGGGGAACTAAGATCCCACAAACCACAAGGCAACTAAGCTTGCGAGCAACAACTACTGAGCCCGCAGACTGCAGCTGGAGAGAAGCCTGCCGCCTCAGTAAGGAAGCTCTGTGTGCCGCACCTAGGACCTGCCGCAGCGACAAACAAGCCAACAGCGTTCAAGAGAGAGCTGGTGCAGCAGTGATACCAGACGAAGGATGGAAATAGACGGCGCTGCTAGACGTAAAAGAAGACAGTTTATACTGACAAAAGTGTCAATCCCTCAGAACATAGAACAGTTATAAGTATGTATCCACCTTAATAACAACACCAGAGTACATGAATCAAAGACTGCCAGAAATGAAGTGAGGTATCCAACAATAATAGCTGAAGATGTCAATACCTCACTTCCAATAACAGGTAGAACAACTAGGCACAAGATCAATAGTATAGAATCCTTGAGCAGCTCTATACATCAACCAGACCTAACATGCATCTACAAAACATTCCCCCAACAGCAGGATCAACGTACTCAGTTTTCTCAAGCACACCTGCAACATATACCAGAACAGACCACATAATACTATATATAAAAAAGCTCAACAAATTTAAAAGCAGGGTGTTAACACAAATTATGTTCTCTGATCACAATGAGGGATGAGATATCAATAATGGGAAAGAAATGGGGAAACTGACAAGTATGTGCAAATTAAACAAAGCATTCCTAAATAACCAATGGGGCAAAGAAAAAATCAAAAAGAAAATCAGAAAATATATTGGAATTAATGAAAACAAAGACTGCCAAAGGAATACTTAGAGGAAAATGTATAGCTACAAACGCTTTTATTAAGAAAGAAGAAAGGTCTCAAATAAGCAAGCTACGCTTTCAGCTTAAGACACTGGGAAAAGAAGAACAAAGTGAACACAAAGGAAGAAAATAATAAAGATTAAAGCAGAAACTTCTGTAATAGAAAACATAAAAACAAAAGAGAAAAATGAAATCTGAAATATCAATGGAACAAGCCTTTAGTTAGAATGATCAAGAAAAAAGGGAAGGTTCAAATGACCTTCAGGATCAGGAATGAAACAGGGGATGCTATATAAACTTTATAGGGGGAAAGGATTAAGGGCTAAAAAAGAAAACTATCAACAACCTGCATCAACAAATTAGATAACTTAGATGAAAAGGACAAATTCCTCAAATGACACAAACTACCAAAACTCACTCAAGAAAAAGAAGACAATCTGAACAGACCTACAGTAAGAGAAGACAGTTCAGTCGCTCAATCATGTCCAACTCTTTCCGACCCCATGAATCACAGCAGGCCAGGCCTCCCTGTTCATCACCATCTCTCGGGGTTCACTCAGACTCGCGTCCATCGAGTCCGTGATGCCATCCAGCCATCTCATCCTCGGTCGTCCCCTTCTCCTCCTGCCCCCAATCCCTCCCAGCATCAGAGTCTTTTCCAGTGAGTCAACTCTTCTCATGAGGTGGCCAAAGTACTGGAATTTCAGCTTTAGCCTCATTCCTTCCAAAGAGATCCCAGGGTTGATCTCCTTCAGAATGGACTGGTTGGATCTCCTTGCAGTCCAAGGGACTCTCAAGAGTCTTCTCCAACAGCACAGTTCAAAAGCATCAATTCTTCGGCGCTCAGCCTTCT
>SJYV01005490.1:0-10265 GCA_006410875.1 Neotragus pygmaeus | reverse complement strand
ACCACAGTTCAAAAGCATCAATTCTTCGGCGCTCAGCTTTCTCTACGGTCAAACTCTCACATTCATACATGACTACTGGAAAAACGGTAGCTTTGAATAGATGGACCTTTGTTGGCAAAGTAATGTCTCTGCTTTTTAATATGCTGGCTAGGTTGGTTATAAGTTTTCTTCCAAGGAGCAAGTGTCTTTTAATTTCACAGTTGCAGTCACCATCTGCAGTGATTTTGGAGCCCCCAAAAATAAAAGTCTGTCACTGTTTCCACTGTTTACCCATCTATTTGCCACGAAGTGATGGGACCAGATGCCATGATCTTAGTTTTCTGAACGCTGAGCTTTAAGTCAACTTGTTCACTCTCCTCTCTTCACTTTCATCAAGAGGCTCTTCAGTTCCTCTTCGCTTTCTGCCATAAGGGTGGTGTCATCTGTATATCTGAGGTTATTGATATTTCTCCTGGCAATCTTAATTCCAGATTGTGTTTCATCCAGCCCAGCATTTCTCATGATGTACTCTGCATATAAGTTAAATAAGCAGGGTGAAATATACAGCCTTGACATACTCCTTTTCTTATTTGGAACCAGTCCAGTTCTAACTGTTGCTTCTTGACCCGCATACAGATTTCTCAAGAGGCAAGTAAGGTGGTCTGATATTCCCATCTCTTCAAGAATTTCCCAAAGTTTGCTGTGATCCATCCAGTCAAAAGCTTTGGCTTGGTCAATAAAGCAGATGTTTTTCTGGAACTCTCTTGCTTTTCTGATGATCCAATGGATGCTGGCAATTTGATCTCTGGTTCCTCTGCCTTTCCTAAATCCAGCTTGAACATCTGGAAGTTCACAGTTCATGTACTGTTAGAGCCTGGCTTGGAGAATTTTGAACACTACTTTAGCATGTGAGATGAGTCCAATTGTGCAGTAGTCTGAGCATTCTTTGGCATTGCCTTTCTTTGGGATCAGAATGAAAACTGTGGCCACTGCTGGGTTTTCCAAATTTGCTGACATACTGAGTGCAGCACTTTCACAGCATCATCATCTTAAGATCTGAAATAGCTCAACTGGAATTCCATCACCTCCACCAACTTTGTTCGTAGTGATGCTTCCTAAAGCCCACTTGACTTCACATTCCAGGATGTCTGGATCTAGGTGAGAGTGATCACACCATTGTGATGATCTGGGTCGTGAAGATTTTTTTGGTACAGTTCTTCTGTGTATTCTTGCCACCTCTTCTTAATATCTTCTGGTTCTGTTAGGTCCATACCATTTCTGTCCTTTATTGTATCCATCTTTGCAGTAAATGTTTCCTTGGTATCTCTAATTTTCTTGAAGAGATCTCTGGTCTTTCCCATTCTATTGTTTTCCTCTATTTCTTTGCATTGATCACTGAGGAAGGCTTTCTTATCTCTCCTTGCTCTTCTCTGAAACTCTGCATTCAAATGGGTATATCTTTCCTTTTCTCCTTTGCCTTTTGTTTCTCTATGCCTTATGAAAGCCTTTTCCCCCTGAAACTTACTGAGTCACAGAAGGTATCTGTATTTCATACCAATACATTTCAAGGGGGTGGGGAAGACGCTCCCAAACTCAACTTGTTTACAAAACCATTTCAGTCACTGCACAACCACCCCTGTTACCCAGAGGTCCTGAAGAGCCATGATAAACCACTTCTGCCTCCCCGCCCTGAGGAAGGAGATCTCAGCCCCACACCAGCAGCATGACATCACTGCAAAGCGAGACTCCAAAAGCGCCCTTCCACTGCACTCTTCAATGAACAAGGAGCTGAACTCTCCAGAGCCACATTACTGCCCGCACCCTTCCAGGATTTCTTTCCCTTTTCCCTAGATTTGGTTCCAAGCACTTCATGAGTATCAGTCACCTCAGCTCATCTCAGGCTGTGGAAACAGAGAGCACTGTCTGGCATGGAGGAACACATGGATGAAGACTTGACTCACTCAGTATACTAAGAATATCAGATGCCCAGTTCCTTCTTTTCTTGGAGGAAATTTGACAATTCAGAAACATTGTTTTACCAGTGATAATTCTCAACTAGGAAGCAGAAAAGACCAGTGATATTTCCACAAAGCCTTTTCATCATGCTGGCTGAGATTCAGCTCAAGTAAGTTCTTCTAGGCGTGGCAGGGAGAATAATAATTTTACACCCAGAAAACTGATATATAATGGACAATGAATTACACAGATGGCTACTGTTTCATGAGTATGTCAAATCCAGGGAACAAATACCCCTATCTGGATAGAGCAGGTTTCCCTCACTTCAGAAAATTCCCTCATGCTTCTTCCCAGTCAGCCCCCAGCCTCCTGTGACAACCACTGTTCATGCCTTCATTACCAGACAGCAACACAGAGGTCCGCTTCACAGAACTTCACAGAGCCGTGGAGCATGCACTGTCTGTCTGGCCTCTTTCAGTCAGTGCCTTCTGAGCTCCACCCGCACTGCTGTATAAACTGGTGGTTCAGTTAGCAGGCAGTTTAATCATCCGCCCATTGACGGACATTGCAGGAGGTTCTAGTACTTGGCTACTAACAATAAAGCTGCTACAAGCACTCTTTCACAAGTCATGTGGAAATATATTCTAAGATAAATACCTAGGGTTATGGGCAGGGGTATGTTTAACTTTACAAAAAAACTGCCAAAGCATTTCCCAAAGCGGTCGCACCATCCACGCTCCCACCAGCAATGGATGAGACCCCCAGCTCCATAGCCTTACCAAAAGCTGTCAGTCGTTTCAATCCCAGCAAATCTAATGAGTCTGCAAAGGTATCTCATTATGGTTTTACTAGTTTATAACAGCTTTACTGAGACATAATTAAACAAAGCATACAATTCATTCACTTAAACTACATAATTTTATCAATTCTGGTATATTACATTAACTTAATTGTGGTAAAGTATGTATTAAGGGCTTCCCAGGTGGCGCTAGTGGTAAAGAACCTGCCTGCCAAAGCAGGAGACCTAAGAGATGCAGCTTTGATCCCTGGGTAGGGGAGATCCCCTGGAGGAGGTAATGGCAATCCACTCCAGTATGCTTGCCTGGAGAATCCCATGGACAGAGGAGCCTGGCGGGCTACAGTCCACAGAGTCACAAAGAGTCGGACATGGCTGAAGCGACTTGGCTACAGTAGCATGTATATATCGGCTTGGAACAAAAGTAACAGCAGTTTCAGGCTGTGAATTCTAAGTCATTCTAAGTAGGCTCAAACATCTTTATTAATCAAAATAGGAACCATTACAATCAACACATTTTTACCAATGAGAAATAAGTTTGTTTATTCTTGTGGCATAAAAATCTGGACCTCAGGATTCGACAAACTCTTGGAAAGCACTTTCTGCCTCCTTTCCTTGCAGAAAGTTGTCAAGATGCTTGGAGAAGTGGTAGTCAATCAGCGACAGGTAAGGGGAATATGGCGGATGAGGCGAAACTTCAGCCCAGGTCACTCAGCTTCTGAAGCACTGGCCGTGCAACATGTAGTCAGGCAGCGTCGTGGGGAGAACCAGGCCCAGGCTGCTGACCAGCGCCAAGGCCGGCGTTGAGTTTTCAGTGCATCTCAACGGTTTACTGAGCATCTTTCTCAAATGTAATGGATTCACTGGGATTCAGAAAGCTGTAGTGGATCAGATGGGCAGCAGACCACCAGAGACCATGACCTTTATTGGTGCAGGTTTGGCTTTGGGAAGTGCTCTGGAGCTTCTTCTTGGTTCAACCACTGAGCTGGTTGTCACCAGCTGTCATATAAAATCCACTTGTCATCGCACATCACAACCTGATTGAGAAATGGTTTGTTGCCGCTGCAGAGAGTAAGAGAAGACACTTCAAAACGACAGTGTTTTGATTTTCGGTCAGCTCCTGAGGCACCACTTCGTGAGCTTTTTCACTTTTCCAATTTGCTTCCAATGCCAGTGACCACAGAATGGTCCACGCTGAGTTCTTCGGCAACCTCTTGAGTAGTTGTAAGAGAATCAGCTCCAATGACTGCTCTCAATTGGTCGTTGTCGCCTTCCAATGGCCTGCCACTACATTCCTCACCTTCAAGGCTCTCATCTCCTTTGCAAAACTTCTTGAACCAACCACCTCTGCACTGTACGTTTGGTAGCAGTTACTGGGCCAAACGTGTTGTTGATGTTGCCAGTTGTCTTCACTGCTTTACAAAGCATTTTGAACTCAAATAAAAAAAAAAAAAATCACTTGAATTTGCTTTTTGTCTAACATTTCCAATCTAAAATAAACAGCAAGTAATGTCATTAGCAAAACAAATGAAGTGAGAAATGTGCATTAAAATGATGTATAACAGAACCAATTTAAGAATGTACTCCAATATCAAACAGCAAAGTTCAACAATGCCAAACCAAATTATTTTTGCACCAACCAATAATATACAGTTTTACATTCTGACCATTTTTCAGTATAGAATTCAGTGGCTTTAATTATATTCATAATGCTGTACAAACCTCAGCACTAATTCCAAAAATTTAGTACCCCAAACAAATTTGGTAACTGTTAAACAATAACTCTTTCCTCCCCACCAACCCGGATAACCTCTAATCTCTTTTCTGTCTGTGAATTTGCCTATTCTTAGTTCTTCATAGAAGTGGAATCATACAATATCGGTCATTCTATGTCTGGCTTCTTCCCCTTAGCATGGTTTCAAAGTTCACCCCCATTCCAGCATGTACCAGTACTTCATTCCTTCTTAGGGCTAAACAGTATTCCACTGTATGTACATATGACATTTTAGCCATTCACCTGTTGATGGACACTTGAGCTGTTTCCATCTTTTGGCTATTATGAATAATGCCTCAATGAAAACTGGCATACAAGTATCTGTTTTAAGTTTTTGCTTTTAATCCTCCAAGGTACATACATACCTAGGAGTGGAACTGCTTGATCATATTCTATGTTTAGCTTTTTGAGGTACCATAAAAAATTTTTTTAACATAATAGTTGAACCATTTCACATTCTCACCAGCAATGTACAAGGGTTCCAAATTTTCTACATCCTTACCAACATTTTTCTTTCCTTTTTTTTAGTAACAGCCATCCTAAAGAGCACAGAGTGGAGCTTTTAATTTGCATTTTCTCAATGATTAATGATGCTGAGTACTTTACCGTGTGTGTTGGCCATTTATATATCTTCCTTTCTAAACCAGATTTTTTTCCGCCCAATTTTTTACCAGATTGTCTTTTGTTACTGAGTTTCAGGAGCACTTTATATATTTTAAGGGAAATTCTTTGTCAGGTATATGTGTTGTAAATATTTTCAGTCTATGACTTGCCTTTTCCATTTTCTTATCTTTTGATAGGCAGAAGTTTTTTTAAATTTTGACAGTCTTATTTGATAATCAATTTTTCTTGAAAGGTCAATCTACACACAAGATCACAGATATTCTCCCATCTTCTAAACAGTTTATAGTTTTAAATTTTATGTTTAGGTCTACAATCCATGTGGAAATATTTTTGTGGATGGTAAAAGGTATGGGTCAAAATTCATTTTATTTCATTTAGATATCAAGTTGTCCTACCATCAGTTTTTGAATGAAATTGTTTTTAGACTGATTTTGGTTTGGAGCTTGCACATAGTTTGGAAACAGTCTTAACATTCCTTATACGACATTCAGCATTCAATAAAGAGAAGACCAGATGACTACACACAAGACAGAAACTGACAACAGATACTTATCAGGCATGTTATCTAAAATAAGTGAAATTAATACGCTTAAGAAAGTAAATGACTATGAGTCTCAACAGAGTAATCCATTTAAAAAATCAAATAGAAATTCCACAAAACTCAAAACTACTTGAAACTAAGAATACAATAGACAGCACATCAGACATAGCAAAAACCAGAAGACAGAATGAGAAGACAGGAGGAAATTTTCAAACCAAAGCTCAGAGAGAATTGGAAATACAGAAAAGAGGCTTTGAGATATACAAAATACAGTGAAAGGTTTAACATATGTGTAATTAAATTCCTTGAAGGAAAGTAAAGAATGAGAGAGAAGCAACAGCTGAAGAAATACTGGCTGACAATTTCCTAAACTGTTCGAAGATATCAAATTCAAGAAGCATTATTCAAAGAAGGTAATTACAAAAAAGCCAACTATTTCTGTTTTCACGGGCCTTCATTCTGAAAGAAAATAGAGAATAAATAAGAAACCTCTACTAATAATTACACAGTATGTAGAATCTAGTAAGTGCTTTCTTTAAAAAAAAAAGAAAGAAAGAAAGAAAATAGGGTTTATAAGATAAAAGGGGCTCCAAAGCATGGAGGGGAGGGAAGCGTCTGCCCTACTACACAGTATACACAAAGCCTGGAAGGAAGAAATCGGGAAAATACTTTTGACTAAACACACATTAACAAGAAGAAAGAACCCATACTGAGAGAAGATGAAAACAGTTTACCCATTCAAGTATGGAACCAGAAGACTACATGTGCCATGAGTAACTATGCAGTGTGTGCCCAGTCGCGTCCGACTCTCAGCCCGTGGACTGTAGCCCACCAGGCTCCTCCGTCCGTGGGATCTTCCAGGCAAGAGTACTGGAGTGGGGTGCCATTGCCTTCTCCAGGGGATCTTTCCCAGCCACGGATGGAATCCAAGTCTCGTGCATCTCCTGCACTGGCAGGCAGATCTTTACCACTGAGCCACCTGAGAAGCCACATAAATAATGACTTACACAAATAGCAGTAATTCCACCAGACTTTGTTAAGAACCTACAATTATCAGACTATATGCTAGATGCTAGGGACCCAGGGAATGTGATACACTCACTTTACTCAACAAGCTTATCAGATGGAAGAGCAATCATGTATCAGTTTAAGCAGGAGAAGATTTATGGAAAGCAGGACCCAAACATTACACTAGTTCATGAACACTGAAGAATCCTATAGAAAAAAACACAGTAGCTTACTCCACAGAACTTTCCGTGATGGGAATAATCTATATCGGCATGGTCCAAGAAGGTGCCATTAGCCACGTGTGGCTACTAGTACTGAAAATGTGGCTGGGACAAGTCAGGAATGGAATGATTAATTTAACTTATTGCTGATTAATTTAAATAGCCACATGTGAGCAGCTGCATGGACAGTGGAAATAAAGAGTATCACTTGGCTCTACACTTGAACACAGGGGAGCTTCCTGGCGGCTCCGACAGCAAAAAACCCACCTGCAACAAAGGAGACCTGGGTTCAATCTCTGGTTTGGGAAGATGCCCTGGAGAAGAGAATGGCAACCCACTCCAGCATTCTTGCCTGGAGAATTCCCATTGACAGAGGAGCCTGGCAGGGCTATAGTCCTTGGAGTCACAAACAGTCGGACATAACTCAACCACTAAGCACACTGCTACATAACAAATGAGCCGCAAACTGAGCAGTTTAAGGCCATTCCATTCACGGTCTCACACAGGTCAGATTCCCTTATCAACTTGTACAAACAGCTGTGGGCTTGACTGGGACTGAGGATCTGCTTCCAGGATCTGCTGGCAGGAGGCCTCAGTTCCTCACCGCACAGACCTGTCTAGGTGGACCCCTGGGTGTCCTTATAACACGGCAGATGGCTTTCTCGGAGCAAGCGATTCGAGAGAGAAGGCAAGGAGGAAGCTTCAGGACCTTCTGTGCTCAGAAGTCACAGCCTGTCACTTCCCCCACATCTAGTATTTAAAAGCAAGCCACTCAGTGCAGCCCACGCTCAAGGGGAGAGGTCAGATTCTTTTCTACTCTCCTCAGTGTAATTCTGCTGTGTCTTGCATTTTTCAGTTTGCTACCGTGATGCCTCATTCTGAAGCTTCACTTTATGTCCCATCCAGCCTCTGACATCTCCACCCATCCTCCCTCTGGGTCCATCAGCATTGGACGGATCTTCTCAGAGCAGCTGGCCTCTGGAAACCCTGAGACCCTTCTGAGGGGCAACTAGTGATTTGCTCAAAGACATGCTGAGAAACAGAGGCAGAACCAGAAGTCTGTCCTCACAAACCCTCATCAGGGGCTCTCTGCACCACCACATACTATCTGCCTCCCGATTCCAAGACCTACACATCAGGTCACCTTTCCCGGCCTTCAGCTCTTCCTGAACTAGGACAGAGTTCCTGCCTGCCCCAGGAAAATCTCAAATATGAGATGCACCTTCACCTCCTCTCATTTTCCCCAGCAATCCAACTGGTCCCTGAGTCTTGTCCATTCAATCTGGTAAAGATGTTTCAATATCTATCCTACCCATCCCCCATAGACAATACCCTAAATTCTGACAGTTTTCTCTTTCACTTGGGCTTCTCCATCAAGTCATCTGCCTCTAGCCTCACCCTAATGTATCTCTCACAAAGGCAGCCAGAGATTTGTCTAATATACAGATTTGCCACACCATGCCTTTGAAAGAAACTTCCATTGTTGTTTTTGTTCAGTTGCTAAGTTACGTCTCTTTAGGACCCCATGGACTGCAGCACGCCAGGTTCCTCTCTCTGCAGTTTGCTCAGATTCATATCCAGTGAGTCAATGATGCTATCTATCTCATCACCTGCTGCCCCTTTCTCCTCCTGCCTTCAATCTTTCCCAGCACCAGGGTCTTTTCCAGTAAGTCAGCCCTTCACATCAGCTCTTCACTTCACAAAGTGCTGGAGCTTTAGCATCAGTCCTTCCAATAATAGTCAGGATTGACTTCCTTTAGGATTGACTGGTTTGATCTCCTAGCATGGTTCCCCATAAACTCCTCTCACAAGAAGCAGAGTCAGGAAAGGCCTTGTATACTGACTCAGGGCCTTGGATTTTATCCTTCAGCTTATAAAAAGGAACTTGATATTTGACTATGTCCTCTCTACCAGATGCCTTATCTATGTTATTTCATTTAAACTCAGAGACCATGCAAAATCAGCACACTGTTCCTCTGCACATACTGTTCTTTCTAATTGGCCCTCTTATCGGTAAGCCTAGAAGTCATAGTAACCTAAGACCTTTCCCAGATCACAAATCTCTCCACCAGATCCACAGTTCCCCCAGCTCCACCATCTCTTCTTGGCTAGACCCTCTTACAATTTGTTTACACAGCAATTATCCTAACCTGCTTGAAAAAAGGGATAACATGTTCATCTTTGCAACCTTCGGCCCCAGTAAAGAACCTGCTTCAGAGCAGGTCCTCAATGAAGGCTGATGATTGGCTGACTAAAAGGAGAGCCCATCAAGGTATACACATACTAAGCATTAAAGCAATCAACAAATCTCTCTGAGGTATCACATCAATTAGCTTATCTCCCCAAAAGCCAAAGGAGCAGTGCCCAGGGTTCTTAACACTCTTTGAATTGCTCAACACTTATTGTGATTTGAGGCAGAAGTGCTCAGACCAAGTAAACCTCTAAGACCATCTGGACTTCTCCCACACTCCCTCTACTCTTTACACATACTTCTGAGATTCCAAAACAGGGCTTCCCAACAAAACACTTGCGGAGAACCATCCATAAACGTGTTAAGGGATAGTATCAGCTAACTTAAATTTAATATTATGTGTTAGATATGTGCCAAGGACTTAATATGCATGAGTTCACTTAATCTTGACAACCTCACCAGGAAAGTACTATCCAACCTTAGTCCTATTATATAGACACAGAAACTGCGGCCCGACACGACTAGAACAAAACTAAACAGGCACTGACTGGAGATATCAGGTACTTTGTATTTTCACGTGCTTTATTTCATTTATTCCTCTGTACAATTTAACAATAAAGTCGTGTATTACATTTCCATTTTTAGGCAGGAAATCTTAAGGCTTGGAGAAACGGCACCATAACGCATCGCTTGTAGGCCTAGGAGCCAAATCCAGATCTTCAGACTCCTGGGCACCTTCTGCAACGGACATGTGGCCCTTCTGCGGCAGAGACGGGACTGAAGTGGCCACTGCACAAAGCGGGGCCACCACGGGGGATGCAGAGCCTGGGCTCACAGGACGAACGGAGTGACGCCGCCTCCCACCTTGCACATCTGCACCGTCTGTCTCCCCCCGCTGCACGTTCCGCTGCTTCTGGGGGCCTGCCAGGCCCGGAGACCTCTCCAGCCAGGCCAAGGAGACCATCTTGCACGGTATCCGGGCGCCATCACCGCAGCTCAACTAACCCAACAGGCAGGAGGCAGCGAAGGACTCGCTAGGATCGGTCCCCCTTCCTGAGCCCGGCCTCACGCCCGTACTGATGAGTGGGGAGCAGGTGTCAGCCCAGCCCGGGGCCCGCTGGTGAGGCGCGGAGCCGCCACCCCACCGCCGCCCCGGGAGGAGGGGGCGCCCCCGC
>SJYV01005489.1:106693-120489 GCA_006410875.1 Neotragus pygmaeus | reverse complement strand
CCCCCCCCCCCCCCCCCCCGCCATCCCTCCCCTGCTGATGGTGTGGTGACAGCATCCTTTGTGTGTGTTCACCTTCCAAAAGCCGGTGACCCTAACGTTATAGACTCTTTGAGTGATTCTTGGAAAGAGACTGTAGATGCCTTGGGGTCAAGGCAGCTGGAATGATGCAAATCTCAGCACATCTTAAATGAGCAGAAGGGCTGCTAGTGTCACTCAGGCCCCACCAGGTCCCCAAAAACCCCTGGCCCAAAAACGGTGAAACAGGAAGTGGCTTGCAACTCTTCTAGATGCACCACCTTGCAGACGTGGACCCCAAGAGGGAAGGGGAGGCTGATGAATTAAAGCTCTCCTCCCAGGGAGCTTGAGACTGAATGCTAGACTTCCTCACACACATACACACCCTTTTCCAGGGGACTGACTGGGCCCCTGCTCCTTACTGCCAAGTTTCAAAGTTGTGTGGTCACCTCCCCCTAGCTTCCCGCCCACCCGTGCCCTCAGCCCTCGCTTCCCTGAGCCAGGACAAAGCCCCAGCACTGACTGAGAGGAGAACAGGAGGAGGGACAGAGGGATGGGGAAAGCTGCACAAAAGAATTCCTCACCCCAAGCCCCCCTGACCGGCGGCGGCAGCAGCGAGTAAAGAAGCAGGTCTGCTCACCCTCCCCCTTCCTGCTTCCCATCTTCCCACCGACCCACGGACTGACCGGACTGACCGACGGGCACAGACACCACAGGCCACAGAGCAGCTGCAGGCCTTGGGAGAGGACCCACACAGCCTCCGGTAGGTGGCAACAGTGCCACCTGTTTGACTGGTGGGGCTGAGCCAAGGACTGGAAGAGGGAGGAGGCAGACAACTCGGAGAGAAGCTGGGAAGCAGTGCAGAGCACAGAGCGGAGCTGCTGCTGAGAAAAGGTGTGAGGGCTGGGGAAGGCTTGGGGCCACAGGCGGGAGTGGCGGGGAGGAGACCAGCTCCTGCTGGCAGGCACTGGGCCCAGGGATTGAGCAGCACCCCTGGTCAGCATCCCTGACGAGTTTTCTGACTGCTCAGCTCCTGGCCCCATCCTACAGCTCCTGGAGGGAAAGGGGACCCTGGAAGGCAGTGATTGGGGTGCAGGGGCAGGACCTGCGGTACGGATGGAGCCCAAGGCAGGCTCCTAGCACTTGGTGGTCCCACCATGGGAAGAGGCAGGGGGCCTCCCTTTGGGTGGGCTTTTTCCTTAGAGGGGTGTCAGGGAAGGGAGAGGTTTCCTCCCCTCAGGCCCTCCATCAGCTCCAGCCCCCTAACTTCCAAGCCCTTCCCCAATTCTCCTTTCCAAAGGTAAGCAGAGGGTGAGAAGGGCTGCTTCGGGAGCAGCCACATCCTCACTCCTTCCAGGGCCTTGGCCACTGTGCACCCCTAAGACTCCACAGCCTCAGGGGAGCCCAGACCACACACACTTTGGGTGTATCAAGGGGTACTGTTACATATTCGAAGTCACCTAGAAACCCATTTCACTACCAGCCACTAGTGCACACGCACATGCAAATGATGACGCAAACCCCACACCTTCTCATGTAGACTCACAATCACATGTCCAGCCTCATGTGGAGATCAGTAAGCCAGCTTGGTCTCAGCTTGACCCCAAAGCACAAGGTCCAGGGATCCCCTGCCCCAAGAAAACCACACATCCCCATGCACACCTTTGCCCTGTATCTGTTGTACTTTCACCAAAGTGACATCAGAGGGTGGGGCCCCTGAAAGGGGAAAGGCGGTGACTTGGTTCCTGGCTGGGTGGGGGGATGACTGGGCAGGAAGGGACAGGACTGGGGTGAAAGAGCTTCGAATTTCTAGGTGTGTGCCGGCAGGAAAAAAGTTTCTTCAGAAGGTAAGGAGTGACCCAGGCAACTCGTACTCCTCAAGACTTCCCCATGCTGGTGGTGCCCCCTGCCCTCCGGAAGGTGGAAATAGAATCTTTCAGTTCAGGGCTTTGTGATGTCTCCAATCTCTGTATCCACAGCAACTGACCAACTAGCCACTAGCCAGGCCTCCCTGGGTCCCAGGCTAGGACTGGTGTCTCTGCTTCAGGTTTTTCCTGGTTCCTGTGGTGGAAGCCACACCGTGGGGCTGCCTGAAGCCTGGCCAGATTTTCCTCAGCTTGCTAAACCCTGTTTGCCCCACCCCAGGCAGTTTTTCCTGAGTCCCCACCCGAGGCAAGCACTCCATCCCCAGATAGGGATGCTGTTAAAAGGGGAGGAGTTGGACAGAGTGGGTGTGTATCCACCTAGAGGCTAGACCTCCTGAGTGTCTCACTGACTTTCCAGGTGTGCCGTTGAAAGGAAGACCCCGGAAACTGTCCCCTTTGCTCATCTCCTCCTCCAATCTGGCACTTGGAGCCTGCCCTGTAACCTCGGTTGCTGAGCAGTGGCCCAGGCCTCCGCTCCCTGTCTCTTATACACATCNCTGACTTTCCAGGTGTGCCGTTGAAAGGAAGACCCCGGAAACTGTCCCCTTTGCTCATCTCCTCCTCCAATCTGGCACTTGGAGCCTGCCCTGTAACCTCGGTTGCTGAGCAGTGGCCCAGGCCTCCGCTCCTCCCTGACTGGGCTCCTCACTGGGAGGGAGGCTGGGATCTCCCTTCTGCCAGGGTCTCTGAGAGCCAAGCGTCCCTCCCCCCAGGCCCTTACCATGGCCGAGTCCCCTGGCTGCTGCTTTGTCTGGGCCCGCTGCTTCCACTGCCTGTACAGCTGCCACTGGAAGAAATGCCCCAGTGATAGGATGCAAACCAACAAGGTGAATGAAGTATGGATGGGGGGGTGAGTAGGGCTGGAAGTCCAAGACGGGACCACTTGGAGGGGGAAAGATATCCAGGTGTGCTCAGAGACAGTGGAGGGGCAGGGATGGGGAAGGGACTTTCTCTCCCCAGGAGGAAAATCCCTTCAAATATGGAAAGAACTGCCTGCAAAGCACAGCAGCCCCACGCCTTGCAGGAAGCCCCCTTGAGCTGCCATCCCCTGGGGACTCAGCTGAAGTGGGGATGTGAGCCGCTGTGAGCTTCTCTCTTGCCCCTCTGCAGTGCGAATGCGTCTGGTTCGGCCTGCTCTTCCTCACCTTCCTCCTCTCCCTGGGCTGGCTGTACGTCGTGCTCATCCTTCTCAATGACCTGCACAACTTCAATGAGTGTGTCACGGACCCCTTTCCTCAGCAAACATGCCCATCTACTCCCCACGCTGGGACCCCTGGGTGCTCAGCCCCTACCCTGCCCCTTTGAAAACCCTTCCATGAACTCTTCCCAGACCTTGGAGCCCCTGACCCCATGAAAGGCTTCCCTTCACTCCCTTCTAGTCCTGGTCCTGGATCCACCCAGCCCAAATCCCCTCAGGCCACTATTACCACCCTTCCCCCACTCGGACACCTCCCTCTCCCCTCCCACAGATTCCTATTCCAGCACTGGGGGCACTGGATGGACTGGTCCCCAGCATTCCTGCTGGTCATCTCTCTACTGGTCACATACGCATCCCTGCTCTTGGTGGGTGCAGGGACAGCTGGCCTAACCTTAGCCCTCCCTTCCTCGCAGCTCTATGCTGTCACTCTCATCCTGGCCACTGAGGGGAGGGTAGAAGGAGGGATCAGCCTAGGAAACTAACTCAGTGACCCCTCTTGGCACATCATGACTCCAACCACCTCTGCCCCCAGCTCCTGGCCCTGCTCCTGCGGCTCTATGGCCAGCCTCTGTGTCTGCATACCGTCCACAAGGTAGAGTGGGGACGGGCACAAGCGGGAAAGGGGTGCACTGGACCCGGTGCTCAGCCGGCTCTTCTCTTCCTGGGCACAAGCCCAGGACCCAAAGCCCAGTAAATATATGTTGAATGAAAGGAGGACAGTGGATGAGCCAGGAGAAGGGAATGCTCCTGTTTTCACAGAGTGAGGGGCAGCCTAGGCAGCCCAGGTTGACACAAACGTGCCCCTCACCCCTGGTTCCCCAGGTACTGCTGCTCCTCATCATACTTCTTGTGGCTGCTGGCCTTGTGGGACTGGAGGTCCAGTGGCGGGAGGAGTGGCATAGCTTACGTCTGTCAGTACAGGTGAGTGGCTGATATCCAGTGCTTGGGGGGAACCTTCGCCTGTGGCCAACCCCCGGACATAGCATGCTCCCTGGTGCCCCGAGACTGCAGGAAGCTCTCAACTTCAAAAGTCAGCTCCTAGGATGAGAAGGAGAGAGGTTCTAAGGTTCTAAGACCTTACCAGCTCTTGTCCACAGGCCACAGCCCCATTCCTTCACATTGGAGCAGCTGCTGGCATCACCCTCCTGGCCTGGCCTGTGGCTGATACCTTCTACCATATCCATCGAAGAGGTGCCAACTCCACCGCCACCCTCCAGTCCCCTTAATGCCCACCAATGCTTCTGCCTCCTGCTGCTCCATTTCCTACACCTGTGCTGTTTCCCACCACCGCACTTTCTTCATGGCCTGTCCCCCACTCCCCACAGGTCCCAAGATCCTGCTACTGCTCCTATATTTTGGAGCCACCCTGGGCATCTACCTGGCGCCCCTATTCATCTCCTCAGCCTGTATCATGGAACCCAAAGACCTACCACACAAGCCTAAGTTGATAGGACACCGAGGGGCCCCCATGGTGAGTGTGGGGCAGAATGCAGGCAGGGTGGGGAAGGTCTGCTTCTCCAGGCTGCTGTGGCCAGGCCTGTGGGTTGCCAGGCTCCCACCCTTCCCTGCTCCCTTGTCTTTCCCAGCTGGCCCCCGAGAACACCCTGATGTCCCTGCGGAAGACAGCTGAATGTGGAGCTGTCGTATTTGAGACCGACGTGATGGTCAGGTGAGGAAAGCTGGGGCCCCTTCCCCCACCCGAATGACACAGCAGGGGAGCTCCAGAAGTGATGACCAGCCCCGGAGCTTGGTCCTCTGACTCCCTTTGTGCCTTCAGCTCCGATGGGATCCCCTTTCTCATGCATGATGAGCGCCTGACCAGGACTACAGATGTGGCCTCTGTGTTCCCAGACCGAGTCAACAGCCACAGCAGTAACTTCTCCTGGGCTGAACTGAAGAGGCTCAATGCTGGGGCCTGGTTCCTTCAGGTGAGGACAGCCTTCTGCAAGAGACAGCCACGTACAGGGGCACTCTGGGCAGAGTTCATTCATTGATAACCATCTGCTGAGCCCTGTGCTGGGCAATAGGTATACAGTCTCTGCCCTCAGGTCATTCCTTCCTAGTAAGGCTATCAGAATAGGAAACCTCAAGTGAGAACAAGGTCTGCACTGGGTAGAGAGGGGAGAGAGGTCATTGTTGGGCAGGGGTAGTATGGGAGAGGATTAGGAGTGGGTTCACAGGAGAGGATGCCTGAGCAGCATATGAAGTGAGGGTAGTTTTTAAGATGGGCAAGGCAGGGAACAAGAATTCTGGTTAGAGGGAAGAATGTGGGTAAAACCCACATAAATATGAAGAAGTGTTTTCAGGGAATGAAGAGTGGCTCAGTAGAAATTTTCTGGCAGTTCAGTGGTTAGGACTCAGCACTTTCACTACCTTGGGCTTGGGTTCAATTCCTGGTTGGGGAAATAAGATCCCCCAAGCTGTGCGGTGTGGCAAAAAAACAAAACAAAACAAGACAATGAAAAAGTGGCTCAGTGGAAGTGGGAGATAAAGATGCATGGTAGTCATGGGAGTTGAGGCTGGCTGGGGCCTGGAGGAGCAGTGTCTTGGTCTCTGGTGGGCTTTGAATGCTAGGCCAGGAAGTGTGGACTTTAATCCTGCAGATGATGGAAAATATTTCAAAGGATACTTAAATTGTTTAACTCCCCTTTTATTGATTACCAAAGTAATACAAGTTCCTTGTTAAAAAAAAAAAAAGTAAAACATCAAAGAAATAACCTAAAATTGAAAAATCTCCTGTAATCCAACCCTTCAGCTGGGTATGTATTTTGAGTGATGAAGATACATCTGATTGCCTAAGAGTAAGGGATGTCTGAGTTTGAATCATGGCGTAACCACTTCCTGGCTGTGTGAGCCTGGGTAACATTCTTTAGGGTCTCTGTTCATTTTCCTCATCTATAAAATGGGAGTAACAACAATACTTACCTCNACCCGGTGCTCAGCCGGCTCTTCTCTTCCTGGGCACAAGCCCAGGACCCAAAGCCCAGTAAATATATGTTGAATGAAAGGAGGACAGTGGATGAGCCAGGAGAAGGGAATGCTCCTGTTTTCACAGAGTGAGGGGCAGCCTAGGCAGCCCAGGTTGACACAAACGTGCCCCTCACCCCTGGTTCCCCAGGTACTGCTGCTCCTCATCATACTTCTTGTGGCTGCTGGCCTTGTGGGACTGGAGGTCCAGTGGCGGGAGGAGTGGCATAGCTTACGTCTGTCAGTACAGGTGAGTGGCTGATATCCAGTGCTTGGGGGGAACCTTCGCCTGTGGCCAACCCCCGGACATAGCATGCTCCCTGGTGCCCCGAGACTGCAGGAAGCTCTCAACTTCAAAAGTCAGCTCCTAGGATGAGAAGGAGAGAGGTTCTAAGGTTCTAAGACCTTACCAGCTCTTGTCCACAGGCCACAGCCCCATTCCTTCACATTGGAGCAGCTGCTGGCATCACCCTCCTGGCCTGGCCTGTGGCTGATACCTTCTACCATATCCATCGAAGAGGTGCCAACTCCACCGCCACCCTCCAGTCCCCTTAATGCCCACCAATGCTTCTGCCTCCTGCTGCTCCATTTCCTACACCTGTGCTGTTTCCCACCACCGCACTTTCTTCATGGCCTGTCCCCCACTCCCCACAGGTCCCAAGATCCTGCTACTGCTCCTATATTTTGGAGCCACCCTGGGCATCTACCTGGCGCCCCTATTCATCTCCTCAGCCTGTATCATGGAACCCAAAGACCTACCACACAAGCCTAAGTTGATAGGACACCGAGGGGCCCCCATGGTGAGTGTGGGGCAGAATGCAGGCAGGGTGGGGAAGGTCTGCTTCTCCAGGCTGCTGTGGCCAGGCCTGTGGGTTGCCAGGCTCCCACCCTTCCCTGCTCCCTTGTCTTTCCCAGCTGGCCCCCGAGAACACCCTGATGTCCCTGCGGAAGACAGCTGAATGTGGAGCTGTCGTATTTGAGACCGACGTGATGGTCAGGTGAGGAAAGCTGGGGCCCCTTCCCCCACCCGAATGACACAGCAGGGGAGCTCCAGAAGTGATGACCAGCCCCGGAGCTTGGTCCTCTGACTCCCTTTGTGCCTTCAGCTCCGATGGGATCCCCTTTCTCATGCATGATGAGCGCCTGACCAGGACTACAGATGTGGCCTCTGTGTTCCCAGACCGAGTCAACAGCCACAGCAGTAACTTCTCCTGGGCTGAACTGAAGAGGCTCAATGCTGGGGCCTGGTTCCTTCAGGTGAGGACAGCCTTCTGCAAGAGACAGCCACGTACAGGGGCACTCTGGGCAGAGTTCATTCATTGATAACCATCTGCTGAGCCCTGTGCTGGGCAATAGGTATACAGTCTCTGCCCTCAGGTCATTCCTTCCTAGTAAGGCTATCAGAATAGGAAACCTCAAGTGAGAACAAGGTCTGCACTGGGTAGAGAGGGGAGAGAGGTCATTGTTGGGCAGGGGTAGTATGGGAGAGGATTAGGAGTGGGTTCACAGGAGAGGATGCCTGAGCAGCATATGAAGTGAGGGTAGTTTTTAAGATGGGCAAGGCAGGGAACAAGAATTCTGGTTAGAGGGAAGAATGTGGGTAAAACCCACATAAATATGAAGAAGTGTTTTCAGGGAATGAAGAGTGGCTCAGTAGAAATTTTCTGGCAGTTCAGTGGTTAGGACTCAGCACTTTCACTACCTTGGGCTTGGGTTCAATTCCTGGTTGGGGAAATAAGATCCCCCAAGCTGTGCGGTGTGGCAAAAAAACAAAACAAAACAAGACAATGAAAAAGTGGCTCAGTGGAAGTGGGAGATAAAGATGCATGGTAGTCATGGGAGTTGAGGCTGGCTGGGGCCTGGAGGAGCAGTGTCTTGGTCTCTGGTGGGCTTTGAATGCTAGGCCAGGAAGTGTGGACTTTAATCCTGCAGATGATGGAAAATATTTCAAAGGATACTTAAATTGTTTAACTCCCCTTTTATTGATTACCAAAGTAATACAAGTTCCTTGTTAAAAAAAAAAAAAGTAAAACATCAAAGAAATAACCTAAAATTGAAAAATCTCCTGTAATCCAACCCTTCAGCTGGGTATGTATTTTGAGTGATGAAGATACATCTGATTGCCTAAGAGTAAGGGATGTCTGAGTTTGAATCATGGCGTAACCACTTCCTGGCTGTGTGAGCCTGGGTAACATTCTTTAGGGTCTCTGTTCATTTTCCTCATCTATAAAATGGGAGTAACAACAATACTTACCTCGTAGGATTGTCAGGAGGACTAAATAAATTAATACACATAAAGCACTTCTAATACTGCCTAGCATGTAGTAAATATTTAATGTGTTGATAGCTCACTTTTTCCATGTCAGTGATTACGAGGCAAGGTCATTTGTTGATTTCAAGGGGAGGAAAGGAGAGTGGCAGAGGTTTGGAATAGCCAACAGGAGGAATGGGAGAGGGAGCAAATCAAGAGCAAGTAAAAGGATGGCTAAGTGGCACAGAGAACACAAAACAGGACTGCAAGGCCAACAGCCCACGTGATCTTCTCTGCCCTTCAATTCCAGTGGGTGGAGGAGGTGGACAATTGTAGAATTCAATCAGAGTTTAGGGTTTGTGGGGCACATGGGGCAGGAAAGGAGTTGAGGGGGTTGTTGAAAAGTAGTTTAAGCTGAGGATGGATCATGGGAAGGGGATGTAGGTGTGGCTAGAAAGGGGCTGATGGACTGGGAAGAAACCGAGGGGTCAAGATCCCAGAGGTCTCCATGAGACCAAGAGAAAGTGTAGTGAGAGTGAGGAAGTTAGGAAACCCAGAGGGTAGGAGGTTGGGGTCAGAGTAAGATGTCAGAGGGTCTAGAAAAGGCCACAGTTTGGAAAAAGGAAAAACCCTGACTCAACAGAGGGCCAAAGCTGTTCACCAAGTGGGGGAAATGAGTAAAGATAATGAGGATGGTGGCACAGCCTGGAGGCTTCTTCTGGTCTTGAAATAATTTTCTTCTTCTTATAGAGGCAACCTTTCTGGGGGGCTAAGCAGCTGTCAGGCCATGATCGAGAAGATGCTGAGAGTCAAACAGTGCCATCCTTGGAAGAGATACTGAAGGAAGCTGAAGGCCTCAACCTTTCTATCATATTTGACCTGCGCCGCCCCCCAGGAAACCACACATATCATGACAGTTTTGTCAACCAGACATTGGAGACTGTGCTGAGTTCAGGGGTGCCCCAAGCCATGGTGAGATTGTCAGGACCCCAAGTGTCCCCTCTTGCCCCTTTCCCCTGCCTTCCCTAGACCATGACAATAATGTTGAAGCATCTCCCCTCCCCAGGGCCCTGGCCCAGCTCATGTACCCAATCTGTGGTCGTACATCTTTGCCCCTGCTGCCACCCCCAGAATCCCCAGGCCTTCTCCAGCTTCATGCCCACCTACCCTGAACCACAGGTCCTTTGGCTACCGGATGAAGATCGGGCTTATGTCCAAGAAAGAGCCCCCCAAATGCGCCAGATATATGGACATCTGGAAGGCCATGGCACTGAGAGTCCCCAGTTTCTCAACCTCCCCTATCAAGACCTGCCACTGTTGGATATCAAGTGAGTGCCAGAGGAAAGGAGCCGAGGGGATCACGTGAGGCTTAACGGTATAGAAGAGCCAAGGCTGGGAGGGCAAAGGCCATTCATTCACTCGCTCATACAACACATATTTATTAAACACTTACGATGTGTCAGGCTCTATTTATTGCAGGTTTGGGGCATGGGAGAGACAGATAATAAACCACTGCACAAAACATATGCATGTTGGAGAGTGATAAGTGACAAAAATTTAGGAAAAGGGTAGAGATTGGGAGAGAAGGGAGAAGGTCACAGTAGGAAGAGTGGTGAAAGAGGTGGTGTCTGGGCTGAGACCTGACAAGTCACAAGGAGGTGACAATGGGAAAAGCTGCAGAACAGCAGGAACAGCAGCCTCATGAGCAGCGGGAAGGTGAGACTGGAGAGGTTGGCAGGGGCCAAACTGGGTAGGACTTCGTAGGCCACCAGGATTTTAGCTTTCATTTTACACCAGAGAGAGGGTGGATCCAGGGGAGAGAGGCAAGGGAGTCCCAGATGTGAGTGGATGCAACCAGAAAACATAATAGACTTCAAAACCTGTAGTCACCAAGCTCTATTATAATATCCTTGTGGTTAGATAGGGAAAAAATGTGGACTGAATGATGGCCCAGTTATCATATTAAGTATTTCAAGGACCTTCCCCCAAGTTGTCACCATGGGAGGAGACTGGATATCAGGTTAAGACTCCCCTTAGTCTGGTCCTGATCAACATCGACTGCTGATCATGTTTCCAGAAGGCATGAATTGGTAATGAAAAAGGTGATGGGAAAATGGAGGCCCCAGAAGGTCTAAGCACTCTAAGGTGACAGGTCAAATGTACCAAGATGAAATGCAATGGAGATACATGTAAAGACCCATGCCCAGGGTCCAGAGAAAACTCAATTGCACAAAAATAAGACAGGGAGACACTGGCATCAGCAGGAACATGTGTGAAAAAGACCAGGACTTTGACTATACACTGTGCATAATGAATGAGTCAAAGTCACTTGACAATGCCAAAAACTAACCTGACCCTGGGCTGCCTTCACATGGACATAGCGCCCAGAAGGCAGGAGGAGTTATGCTCTCCTCCAAGCTAGTCCAAGCCCACCCAGGCTATCACGTTCAGATGCAGGCTCCATACTTCAAAAGGAACATTGGTAAATGGGAGTAAGATCAGATTAGAGAGGTTTGTATGGTGAAAGGAATGATAACCCAGGTCCCTAATTGAAGCAACTAGGGTGGTTGGGCCTGGAGCAAAGAAGACTTGGGGGAATGTGGTCACACTGTCCCTCAGACCTCTTAAGGGATGGCATGGGACAAAGAGGAGAGACACATTTGTGTGACCCCAGACAGCAAAACTAGGACCCATGGGTGAAATCCACTGGGAGACAGAGCAGGTAGGGGTCTGCTATCCAAAGGCAGAAGTGATGGCTCTGGAGCAGGGACACTGTGGATTCAAACACGGAGAGGGGCTGTTTCCCTCCTGTGCCTGGAGCCTCAAGGTTCTGAATGTTCCTTATTTCTTCCCCGCCTTCACAGGGCACTGCATCATGATAATGTCTCGGTGAACCTATTTGTAGTGAACAAGCCCTGGCTCTTCTCCCTACTCTGGTGTGCAGGGGTGGATTCAGTCACCACCAACGACTGCCAGCTGCTGCAGCAGATGCGTTACCCTGTCTGGCTTATTGTAAGAGCTCAGGGACTGTCACCCCTCCTCCTCTTTCCCTATTCCTGCTTCTCCTTAACCCTGTTCCCCTCTTCCTTACTTATTTCCCCCCATACACCCCCTGGATCTGTATATGTGTGGCTCTGGCCACTGACGGGGACCTTTTTCTTTTCTCACAGCCTGCTCGAATCTACCTGATAATATGGATCATTACCAATTGTGTCTCCATCCTGCTGCTTTTGTGGACTTTCCTCCTACAACAGTGAGTCCTTTGTGCCTCAGCTTTCTGGGTCCTCATTCTCCCTAGGGTCCTGGTGATGGGGCATATTCAGACTCATTGACACTGCCTAGGGCTTGGGGTTTGGTCTGTTTGGACCCTTGGAGATTCTTAAACCCTTCCTTTATATGTCTAATTGGCTTGAACCTGGGAAAGTCAGTTTGGGGGAACTCAGGGTCAAAAGGTTGTGCTTGACGCTGGCTGAACTCATGATGCGAAGCTTTTCTCCCCATAGGAGGTGTGCTAAGGAGAGACAGAGAGCCGGTAAGAGCTGTTTCCCCTTACCTCATTTTTCTCCTCCTCTAGCCTTCCCCTTACTCACTCCCTATATGTTCCCGCTTACCTCTCCAGGGCTCGAAACAGCAGTGCTGCTGACCAGGATCAACAATTTTATAAGGGAGTGAATGCCCTGTCTTAGGCCCCCACCAGCCAAAATTGGAGGCCTGTTCGCACAGGCCAACAGCAAGGAAGAGAGGGTGGTTGAGATGGAATGTTGCTGGGGTTGGCGTGGGGTGAACTTTGCCAGCAGAAAGTGTTCCCCTTGGGATTTTGACCTGAGGTGGTCAGAAAGACTGAGTCACAAGAAGTTTGTCCCCAAATGAAACTTAGCAGAGGAAGAGACAAGGAGATTGCCAAGAGAATGTTTCAGATCTATGCGCAGGTATTCTTGTGTACAAGTCACAGGGTATCAGGGATGGGACAGCTCAGAACTGTGACTGAAGGAGATGACAAAACGGCCTTTCCTGGAGAACTGTAAGATGATGGAGACATTGACCTGGCTCCATTCACTGTCTCTCTTGACATATGCAATTTATCTGATTTCCTGCCTAGCGACTAGGAGCTAAAGAGCCCATCTAGCTATGTAATTCTGTGCCTGCAAGTGGCTTTTTCTTGTGCACAGTCTTTTCTTCAAGACACACTGGTTCTTGACTCTTGTCGGTTAATCTGTTATTCAATGAATTTAAGGCCCATTTGGCACAGTCTAATTTTTTCGGTGCTGGCGCTGAGTGGAGGAAGCACCTTGCATCTCGAGTTGTATGTGACATGACATTGAGGGGTAATCATGAGGAGAATCGTGGGTTGGCGGTGGCAAGTGGGCCACCTGGGGCAATGAAGGGCTGCAAATGGTCAGCAGGAGCACCACTGCCACGGGGGACATTTCCGGTGGCCCAAGCTCGCTGTGCAGTGTTGCGCTGGAGCTCCACCTTGTGGTCACCTGCCCCCAAAGGAGGGCCGCGCCCGTCGTCACCTGTGAAGTATTAGCTGGATACCACCTGTTTCTCGTGCCCGTTGGGAACCTGTGTTCTTGACTCCGGACCCCAAGAGCATGATCCGATTTCCACAAGTTCTTGCTTCTCTGGGTTGCGCGCAGGGTCTGGTTGCCCGACCCACCTTCCCCCCGAGGAGCAAGTTCCCCGGTGTGTTTGCTGCTTGTGAGTCCCTGGACTAAACAATTTACATGGCGAGAGCGGAGCTGGCCTACGATAATGTGACTGATAGAAGTGAGGGAGGGGCTAAAGAAAACACAAGGACAGAAGAGGGCTCTGGCTGCCTCTTTAGTCCCCCACCGCACTCACATTCGCCCCGGTTCGTTTCTCCACGCCCCGGTTCATTTCTCCACACGAAGGGAAATCGAACTAAGGGTCTGACGAGGTTAGGAGGTTCGTTTCTCAATTATTCCTCTCCCTGGAACCAGGGGTGGCACTGGCACCTAGGGACAAGATTCTCCTTGGTTGCAGGGCAAGCAGCCCTGAGAACTACAATTCCCAGGATGGCCCTGGCCACTTCCGTTCTCGGGGTGGGTCGACCGAAATGAGTTTGAATTTGTGCTCCCGCCCCCTCCTCCTCCCGGACCCTGCGCTTTCCTTTCTCGTCGCCCCGCCCCCGCCATGCACCCAGAGGTACGTACAGACTCAGGCCGCCGTCCACGCCAACATACCTGGCCTGCAGCAGGCGCGATGGGCGGGGGCACCGGCGTGCGACCGACTGGGAGGCCGGAGGAGCCTCAGTAGCCCACGCCGCGGCAGCTGCCTGGTCCCAGTCTTCTCGGGGGTCCACGCCGCCTGGGAAGTCCTCTTCCACACACTACCTTTTCAAGCTGCAGTTCCGTAGTTTTCCCCGTTCCGGATCCCGCCGCTCAGACCAACCGCCAGCCTCAGCTCTGGGGCGCCG
>SJYV01005489.1:79385-106593 GCA_006410875.1 Neotragus pygmaeus | reverse complement strand
ACGGACCTTTGTTGGCAAAGTAATGTCTCTGCTATTTAATATGCTGTCTAGGTTGGCCATAACTTTTCTTTCAAGGACAAGCGTCTTTTAATTTCATGGCTGCAGTCACCATCTGCAGTGATTTTGGAGCCCCCCAAAATAAAGTATCTCACCGTTTCCACTGTTTCCCCATCTATTTGCCATGAAATGATGGGACCAGATGCCATGATCTTAGTTTTATGAATGCTGAGTTTTAAGCCAACTTTTTCACTCTCCTCTTTCACTTTCATCAGGCCTCCCAGTTGCCTAACAATCTCAGTCGCCTGCAGGGGCAGGGGTTGTTTTCCACCTGTAGGGGGCGCCTGTCTCCGTGAGGTCTCAGGCTGGAGGTCTAGCAGTTGGGAGGGGGTTCCAAGTGTCAAAGCATCTCAGGGTTGCTGACCTCTTCCCAGGGTTGCCAATCATGTCCAGTCTGAGCGTCAAGGAGCCTGTTAGAGTGGGGAGAAGCTTACTATGAATGTGAATGGATTTTACTCATATTCATTAAAAATGAAAATGTGAAGGAGGGCAGTCAATGGAGATCAGGCATGAGGAAGGCAGTTTAACCCTCTCTATTCACTCCAGGCTTAGCAATTTTTCTCCTGAGCTACTTTTTGGATGTAAGAAAAGAGTCTAGCACTTTATAGTATTGACAAACTGCTGAGCATATAAAAGACTTTAAGGTCCTGAGTTACCAGAGTAGCCTAGACTTGATCATGAATCCTTAATCCATTAACCCTAATCCACTGTGTACTAGGTAAAATGCTCAATGTTTTACATTTAATCCCCACAAAACCCCTATGATTATATCCATTTCACAGATAAACTGAAGTCCAAGAAGTAAAGTAATGGGCAAAGTCACACAACTAGTGACTGGATTAGGTGTGATTGAGCAACCACTGTGTGCCAGGGGCTAAGAATATAGAAAACCAGACAAATACAGAGGTAGGATATTCCATAAAACAACTGAGTTGTACTTTTCTCTGCCTAATGAACACCTAGTCACCCTTCAGGACCAAACTAAAAATGTCATCTCTTATGACACTTTTCATAAGCCCCTCATCACCCACAAATAGAGTTGATAACTTGCTTTCTTATATACCCTTTGAAATAGCACTTTTTGCAGTTACTGTAATAACCTGCTTCTGTAATTCCTTTTCTCCAGCTTTGAGTACCCCAGTGACAAGGCCTGTTTACTATTTATCACCACTGGGATATCTGATAGACATCTCAAACTCAAATGTCTAAAACTGGACACCTGATCTTTTTCCCCCAAATGACCTCTTCCTTAAAGTGGTACTCATCTCAGTCGATGACAATTTCACCTTCCCAGTTGCTCTGGCCAAAAAATTTGTAACCATACCTCATAATCAATCTGTCAGCAAATCCTGTTGACTTTCTCCTCAAAATACATATAGAATCCAATCACTTATTACCTCCAGTGCTACATCCTGGTCCTAACCACCATCACCTTTCATTTGAATCACTGCAATAAGCCTCCTGATTGGTCTCACTGATTCACCTTTGTCCCTTGTGACCCATTCTCATAAGCCAGAGTAATATTGCTAAACACAAGTCAGATCATGTCAGTTCTCTGCACAAAACTCTCCAATGGCTCCCAATCTCAGAATAAAGCCAAAGTCCTTCAATGTCCTACAGACTGTATACAGTCTGGTCCCCTTCGAAATCTCTGATCTTATCTGCTAGTACAGCCTCCCTCCCACTCTGCTCTAGCTACTTGGTTCTCCTTGCTGTTCCTTGAACAAGCCAGTGCATTCCTTATCCAGGATCTTTGCATTGGCTGTTCCCTTGCTAGGTATACACTTCTGCATGGCTTTCTTCCTCACCTCCCTCAAATCTTTGTTCAAATATCATTTTCTCACTGATGCCTACCTTGAAGAACCTATTTAAGATTGCCTCTATTTTAATGTCCAGTTTACAGCAATACAGGATATAGAGGAACAAGATAAATGACACCATGAGGAAAAAAAAAAAAAACAAGCAAATCCAGAAGTAGGATATTCTAAAAAAAAACAGCTAACTTGTACTTTTTAAAAAGCCGATGTCATTAATTTAAAAATTAAAAAAAGATGAGGGGAGTTCCCTCATGATACAGTGGCTAAGACTTCTAGCTCCCAATGCAGGGGGCCTCGGTTTGATCCCTGCTCAAGGAACTATATCCCACATGCCAGAACTAAAGAGTTTGCATGCTGCAACTAAAAACGATGCTGCTTGTCTCAACTGAGACCCATTGCAGCCAAAATAAATAAATACTTTAAAAAAAAAAAAAAGATGGGAGACTTCTAGTTCTGGACTCAGCTGGAGTAGACATACTTCTCCCTATTTCTCCCAATAAGAACAGCTAAAACTCTGCATGTGATATGTAAAAACAAGCATAGGAAGACTCTAAAAGAGGGAGAAAAGGGCAGTTTTGACTAAGTGAGCTCCCTGGGTTTTCTTGTTGCCTTATATCCTAGCCTGTAGGCTGGAGAAGCCAGCCTGGAAGTGCCAGTAGGCACAGACAAGAAAAAAAAAAAAAACAACCTCAGTAAAAGCCTGCTCTCTCTAGACCAAAGACTAGCAAATGGGCAGCTTAGTTGAACAACACAAAACTCTTAGACAATAACCACTCTCCTGCAACCAGACATTACAGAAAAACAAAAACAAAAACAAAAAACTGCGGCTCCACCCACTCTAGCTAGCAAAGATCCAAGTGGAAACCAAGACTTTCCCTCTTGCCAGACTCCCCAGGTTCCCTGGGGTGGTGTCTAAGTAGGGAGTCTGGACTTCCATCCCCACAGGTTAACCTGCGTGGCATCAGAGTATCAGAGGAAGGCCTAGTGGAGAGTCAAGACTTGCTGCTGCCCTGCTCCTCCTCCCCTCCCCACCCCAGTCCTCTATCATCTTCCCCTCACCTGCACCCTCACCCATGGTGAGTGGAAGCTACCTGGGAGCAGGAAGGAGGCCCTTCAACCCTTCCCCAGCCAGGGAAGTGTCAGTGGAGGCCTTGTTTGGGGCTGGAACTCCCACACCTGCCCAGCAGTAAAGAAGAACCCCCTCTTTGGGTATCAACCAATGTTAAGCGGGGAACAACTTGAACCTCTACCCCCTCCTGGCAGTAGCCAGGCAATGGCCCCTTCCACTGATGGCAACAGTGTCAGAAAATGCCTATCCAAAACAAGAGATTTAAGTAGGACCTAAAGTCTGATAACATAATATCCAAAAATGTCTACGATGCAATGGAAATTCACTCATCATACCAGGAACCAGGAGACCCTCACCATGAATAAGAACTAAGCAACAGATGCCAACACCAAGATGATAGAGAGCTTTCAATGATCTGAGAATGAGTCTAAAGAAGCCAATGTTAGGAAAAAATGCTTCAATGAGCAATTACAAATAAGTTGGAAACAAATGAAAAAGATGGAAAGTTTTAGCAGAGAAACAGATATGATGGAGTATCAGACAGAAATTTTAGAATGGAAGAATACAATAACCAAACCATAAAACTGAGAAGATGGGCTCATCAGCAGGATGGAGAAGACAGAAAACACAATCAGTGAATTGGAAGATAGAACATTAGACATTGCCCGATCTGAATAACAGTGGGATAATAGACTAAAAACGAAACAAAACAAAACAATGATCAGAGCCTCAGAGACATGTGGGACTATAACAAAGGACCTAACATTCATGTCATCAGGAAGTCCCAGAAGAAGAGAAAGAGAGTGGGCCAAAGAAGTCCTCAAGAAACGATGGCTGAAAATTCTCCCAATCTGGCAAAAGACATAAACCTACAGATTCAAGAAGCTGAACAAATCCCAAACAGGATAAAGAAATCCATGCCAAGACATATTCAAACTTTGAAAACCCAGCCCAAGAGAAAGTCTTGAAAGCAGTAAGAGAGAAACACCACTTTATCAACAGGGGGAAAACAATTCAAGAATCAGTGATTTCTCATCAGAAACCATGGTGACCAGAGGAAGTGACACAACATATTTCAAGTGTTAAAAGAACTGCCAAGTCTGGATGCTATATTTAGTGAAAATATCCTTCAGAAATGAGGGAGAAATCAAGATATCCTTAGAAAAAGGAAAGCTATGAGAACTTTACACCAGCAGACTCACCCTAAAAGAGTGGTTAAAGGCAGTACACAAAAGAGAAAGGAAATGATAAAGAAGAACTCTTGGAACATCCGGAAGGAAGAAGGAATAGAATGAATAAAAACATAAGCACAACAGACTTTCCTTCTTCTCTTGAATTGTTTAAATAATGTCTGATGGTTGAAGCAATAGGTACAGTATCATCTGATGTGGAGCTCAATATATGTAGAGGAAATATTAAAGACAACCATAGGAGAAATGAGACAGGGTAAAGAGACCTAAATAGAGTTAAGTTTTTTTACATTTTCCTCAATCTTTTAAACTGATGACACCAATAGGTCTTTGTGGTGACAAAATAGTTTTGTATCTTGATTGCAATGGTTGTTATAAGAATCTCTACATGTGGTAAAATGGTATAGAACTGTACACACATTGTACCAATGTAAATTTTCTGGTTTTGATACTGTACTATAGTTATGTAAGATGCCATCATTGAGTAAAACTGGGTTAAGGGTACACAGGCCCTCTCTGTACTATCTATGCAATTTCCTTGTAAGTCTATAATTATTTCAAAATAAAAATTTTTCTGTTAAGATTGGGGCTGTTCTAGTGGCTAAAGACACAAATGCAATGTGACAACTGTGATTAGATTCTGATATTAAAAAATATAAAAGACAAGTTTGGAGAAACTTGAATATAGACTGGACATTGTTGTTGTTGTTCAGTCACTAAGTCATGTCCAACTCTTTGAGACCCCATGTAGCATGCCAGAGACTGGACATTAGATGATATGAAATAATTGTAGTTTCCTTACATGCCATATTCATATTATTAGAGAACGTTTTTATCCCCACACAATGAATGCTGAAATATTTAGAGGAGGTGTGTAATGAAATCTGTAACTTACATTTGAATGATTCAGAAAAAATTGTAGATCGATTGATAGAGCAAATATAACAAGACATTGCCAGTGTTGGCTCTATGAGGAAGATATGTGAGTTCATTGTACTATACTTTCAGCATTTCTGTATGTTTGTAAATTTTCATTTTTAAAAAAGCTAAAGAGGATATGTGAAAGATGTATATGTGATAAAGCAAGTATAGTAAAATGTTAACACAAATCTAGGTGGCAATTTGCTGATCCCTGTAAAGTTTTTTCATTTTTTCGGTATGTTTGAAAATTTTCCTTTTAAAATGTAGGGGTAAAAAACTTGAAGAAAAAATTAGCACAACCTCATATCCTTCCCTAGTACTCCCAACCCCTCTTTTTCTGCTCTTTTCCTTTTTTCCCCACAGCATTTATCACCATATACAGTAGTATATACTTCACTTATTTATTGTACTAATTTTTGTCTGTGTCCTATCACTAGAATGTAAGCTCCCCAAGGGCAAGGATTTATTGTGTGCGTGTTTTTTTTTTTCATGTTTGCTGCTATGTCCTTAAATCCTAGAACAGTGTCTGGCACATAGCACGTGCTCAGAGAATATTTGTTGAATTAAGAATAAGTTTCCGTAGCCCTAGGGCCTAGGTCAAGGCCTTGCACAGAGTAGGTGTGCAACAAATGATCACTGATCTGAGATCTGCAGAAGTTAGAATAGACCTGTTGTACTCGAGCGGTTCTGAGTGTGGACTTGAGTCAAATGGCTAGGATTCTGTCACTTCCACCTGTGTAACCTAGCTGCATTAATATCCCTGAGCCTCAATTTCTCATTGGTATAAATCAGATAATAATAGTAGCACTTTGGTAGGGGTTTTGTTTGCATGTAAAGCACTTAGGACTTTGTAAAGACTCAATAACTGGTAGCTAATGTCAAAACAAGAACAGCAAAATGACAAGTTTTCCCAGCATGTCATCCTTCTTCCATCCACCAACAGGCTGAGCCAAGAGAGGTTAAGAAGATGGCCTTGGACAAGTATTCCCAACTTCTTTTCTAGGCCCTCAGGTTTCTTTCATTTTAGACCTCTTCTTTCCTTTCCTCCTGCCCAGGACTTTCTTTACTCTCTTGGCAGCCTGAAGTGCTTTCCTCCATGATAACCATGCAGGAGTGGAGTGGAGGAGACAGGAATCTGTGCACCAGGGACAAAAGCTTAGAGCTTTCCTCTCCTCCTGTTCTAGGTGTGAGTCCCTCATTGGTGATGGAAGCAGGTCAAGTGTTAGGTTGTAGTCATTTCAGGGCCTAGAGATTGAGAGAACAATAGTCCTGAGGAAGAGGTACTGACAAGAGAATAGCCTCCTAAGCTGTCCTCTTCCTTGGTCCCGTTAGGAAAAAGCACCTCCCTCACCTTGTTCTAACGCCCCTTCGATCGGTTCTGCCACCTCAAGTCTTTACTTCTGGTGGCCCCAGCTCAGAGCAAGGCCGGGGACCCATTGAGCATCTCTCTGCAACTCCCTCTTGGTAGTAGGGTGGGGTGGGGTGGAGTGGGCGGAGGACAGGCTGAGATTGGAGATGAAGGGGCATGAAATTGAGAGCTGAGCTCACCCGTGGCCTAAGTCCCCTGTCCCTGACCTAGGGTCAGCCCTACCCCGGATATCTGGGGAGCTGGGGCTGAGCTTGGGGGCGCCACTGCCTCTGTTCCTTTAAGGAGCCGCTGTTTAGCATTCCTGCCGCTGCCGCTACCGCTGCCTGATTCTGCTCGCTGATTGGCTGGAATCAACTGAGAACCGAGCCAGGGAGAGATGCTCTTGACTCCACTCAGATTCATCCTGGGGACCAGTGCAGGAGCGGTCCTCGCAGCACCCAGCTTCTGCCCAGGCTTCCGCTTCTTCTCTGCCGCTGGGCCTCGGCCCAGGAGCCACGACGGGCGACACGGAGCCGCCAGTGCTGGAGGGGGAGCCGTGGGTGCGGGGCAGCGTGGGGGCAGAGGCCCCGGGACGCCCGCCCGGCCCCAGGCCCCGCTCCGCCCGGGCGCCCCAACGGGTGCCCCCCCCTTCCTGGTCCGAGCAGTGTGAGTGTGCCCGGGAGCCCGGCGGTGGCAGCGGCGGCNGAGGGGCCTGCCACCTTTTGCACTAGGCTTTTTTGATGGGGACAAGAGTAGGGAGGTGACTAACAGGAGAGCTTGTTGATCTGAGGTACTGGCAAAGAGAGATGCAAATGGACACCTTGAGTCATTTCTTTCCGTGTTGGGTGTCCAGCTTAATGACAAGAAACACACATTAGGGTTATTGTTTTTATGATGCCTGCATGTGCTGTTTGCTTCTCCGTGTAAACCTCACCATCTGATTTTTATTAGCAACCAATATTTATCCATTTCATGCCCGCTGCTTAGGCAACCTAGGTTCTGCAAAGAAAATGGTTTCTTGTGTGTCTGTGGGGGTGTGTGGAGGTGTGTGTGTGTGTGAGAGAGAGAAATTGATGTGTTTGGTTTTACATACTGATACTGGACACAGGGAAACAATACTGTGAATTTGGTGGTAGTATGTTGGAAACTGGTAACTACATGTTTCTGTGAGTTTTGTTGGGAGAATGTAATTGGTTTCCGTAAGGAGCCACAAGTTGTCCAGGCTGAAGGGATTCCTTCAGTCTTCATTGCTCTCTGGGCATGTTTCTGAGCGTTGATGATGTTTGTCGAGGTGCTGTCTTATGTTAGGTTTCTCTACCATTTGAGAAACAAAGCTCTTCTTCTCTTAGGATTTAGTTGAACCACTGTTGTTAAGGCTCTGCCACCCCAATCTAGCTTCTTTCCTTGGTTTGGATAACCCATCAGGGCCTCAACATGGAAACGCTTTTTTTTTTCCCCATTAAAAAAATGGACCCTTAGAAACAGGCCCAGTGGGACTATCAAGCATTCTATGTTGGGCTCTGAATTTTGATGAAGTGATAGTTTTTAAGAATAAGGACTGCATGTTAATTATTTTATAATTATGTTAAATACTGTTCTTTGGAGGATTGCCTCACATAGGCATTTACAAAATGAATAATCCAAATATATATTTGTTGGCTAAAATGGCAGAGACTTTCCATGTTATTGGTCAAATAAGTGTTCATCATTTATATTTTTTTTGCAAGGAATGTGGGCACTGGAAAGGATCATGTAGTCCAACCCCTCACTGTGCAGATCATAACAGTGACAGGAGAGCAGGGACATGACTTGCCTAAGGTCATGAAGGGAATGTTGCTGAGGGTCAGCTATCAGTATAATCCTAAAGTCCACCACTTGGGACAAATCGTGCTTGGGAATACCTAGAAACCTGAGACCTTTTTGGAGCAGAGAAAAGGAACAGGGAAACTAATAGAAGAGAGAGTGAGGGAAAGAAAAATGTATGTGTAGGGGAAGGTACGAGTGATCACTGTGGTGGCCCCGGAGGCACCATTGCTCAACCAGTGCAGCCTGTAGCTAGATATCTTTTAGTACGAGAACTTAAAAAAATAGCTTTAACTAATTAGAACAATCAGAGTAAGAACATTTTTTCTCCCTTTTTTTAACAGCTTAATTGAGGTATGATTCATATACCATACAATGCATCCATTTAGGTGTACAATTTAGTGGCTTTTAGTATATTCACAGAACTGTGCATTCATCATCACAGTCAATTTTAGAACATTTTCATTACCCCTCTCTTTTGAATACATAGAGATGGTGCAAGCATTGTAAGGGTGATTGTAAGTGTAGGACAGTTGCTTCCTGATGTATCTCATCTGGGCACTTAAGCTGGATGGCAGCTCTAACTTTGAAATATCTGGTTGCCTAATGGGTTGAACCCATAATGAAGATAGGAACCTTGTCTATCTATATAAACTTTGTATTATGCCTAGCATGGTTGCTTTACAAACATCTGTATGATGAAGCTTTGGAAGATATTAAAATGGAAATAGAAGTGCTAAATGATAAGGTACCACAGTGAGAGATGCTCTTTAATAGTTTCACTCTTGATTGCTCCAAACTGTTGTGGACACAGCAATCCTACCTATTTAGCTAAAAATAGCATGATGTTCTTGGGCATGTATAATCCTGCTTAAAATTCAAATTGAAAATTTAAACAATTGGCTCTTGGCAAAGGCTCCCTTCCAGTTTTTTCTAAAATGAAAAATATTTTTCTGTGTCTTGTGGAATTGCTCTATCAAGGGAAGGATAGGTTTTGTATTATAACATTTCGATTTAGAAACTATCATCTCCTACATTTTCCTCCCTAGTTGCTTTCTGTCAGCCTTTGTTTATAAACTCAGATAGTATTTTTCTGGAAAGCCCTTTTGTTTTTAGCATAGAACCTGAACCCCAAATCAGAAGGAGAGCCAGAAATTGGTCACTAAGGTAGCAAAACTGGGAACTGATCCTTTGTGACTAGTCTTTTCAACTGGAATGTAAATCCAGACAAGCTGGGGCGGGGGTATAGGGAATGAAAAATAATTAAAGTTTTCCATAGTTACTTTGAAGTGCTGAAGAGGCACACTTTTCACCATGGAAACATGTACAGGTAAGGCCTGGAAGAGTTAAAGGATCAGTCTTGATAATAACTTGTAAGCATAAAAGGGATATTTTCCTCATAACATTGAAGTAACCACCATATCTCCCCTGTTTGAGAATGAGGGATGTAAATGTAGCTGCCATCCTATCAGCATGATCTCTCTTGAGAGGGTAGAAGTGAAAGTTTATCAAGGCAAAGAATCAAAGTCCTGAAACTCCTACTGCCATCCTAAAAGAAGAAAGGAAGAAAATGAATTCCTGTTAATAGCATTTCTACACTGAACAATTTGAAGGCAGCTACTATTGTATTTATCTTTGTTCCCCAGCACCTAGTCCAGAGCCTGGCACATATTTTGTTGAATTATTGAGTATCTCTATGTTCTCAGAACCCACCTGCCAGTGCAGGAGACTTAAGAGACACTGGTTCGATCCCTAGGTTGGGAAGATCCCCTGAAGAAGGACATGGCAACCCACTCCAGTATTCTTGCCTGGAGAATCCCATGGACAGAGGAGCTTTGCAGGCTATAGTCTATAGGGCTGCAAAGAGTCAGAAACAACTGAAGCAACTTAGCACTTAGCACAGCCTTATGTTCTTTGGCCACCTGATGTGAAGAGCTGACTTATTGGAAAATACCCTGATGCTGGGAAAGATTGAAGGACGGAGGAGACGGGGGTGATGGAGGTTGAAATGGTTGGATGGCATCACTGATCAAAGGACATGAGTTTGAACAAACTCCAGGAGATAGTGGGCTTCCCTCGTGGCTCAGTTGGTAGAGAATCTGCCTGCAATGCAGGAGACCCAGGTTCAATCCCTGGGTCAGGAAGATCCCCTGGAGAAGGAAATGGCAGCCCATTCCAGTATTCTTGTCTGGAGAATCCCATGGACAGAGGAGCCTGGCAGGCTACAGTCCATGGGGTCTCAAGAGTTCGACATGACTTAGTGACTAAACCACCACCACCAGGAAAACCTAGCATGCTGCAGTCCATGGGGTCGCAGAGTCGGAGATGACTTAGTGACTGAACAACAACAGTGTTCTAGATGGCTTTGTAAGCACTAATATCCATATGGGATAGGTGGTATTATCCCTATTATCTGGGCTTCCCTGGTGGTTCAGACGGTAAAGAATCCACCTGCTATGTGAGAGACCTAGGTTCAATCCCTAGGTTGGGAAGATCCCCTGGAGGAGGGCATGGTAACCCACTCCAGTATTCTTGCCTGGAGGATCCCCATGGACATAGGAGCCTGGCAGGCTATACAGTCCATGGGGTCACAAAGAGTAGAACACGACTGAACGACTAAGCACACACACACAATCCCTATTTTGCAGATGAGGAAAGTGAAGATCAGAGAGGTTGAGTGACTTGCTCAAGGTCCCACAGCCAGTAAGGGGCAGAATCAAAATTTGAAGTCAGATTTCCTGAGAACTTCGTGTCCCAGGCTTTTGCCAATAGACTGCCAACTACCTTTCTCCACAGCAGAGAAGCTGTAAGCCCCCCTACCCTACCCAGAAGATACTCTCTGAGAGTCCCAATTGTTAGCTTTTTAAATCTTGATGATCACAAACTCCTATACCAAAGGAGGTAACGAAACCTGAGGGAGAACACCGTCTCCTGCAAAATGAAAGAGGACTTAGGAAGACTGTCACAGAATGGTATTGTGGGGGATACCTCAGGAGGAGCCAAAAGATGAAAGTTGGTTGGCTTGACTTAATATGTGCAGGGTTAAGAATACTAATACAAAAAAAAAAAAAAGAGAGAATACTAATATAGTAAAATGGAGTTGTATTTGTAATTCATTTTTTATGACCTTACAATTCACTCATTTAAGGGTGTAATTCAGTGATGTAGAATTCACCGAGTTGTGCAACCATCATGTCAATCAATTTTAGAACCTTTCACCACCTGGAAAAGAAACTGAATCCTTTAGCTATCTCCCACCCCTCAAACCTCTCCATCCCCCTCAGTGCTACTAATCTACTTCTGCTTATATGGGTTTGCCTGTTCTGGACATTTTGTATAAATGGATTCATATATTATATGGTCTTTTATGACTGACTACTTTCACTTGACATAGTGTTTTTGAGGTTCATCTGTATGGTAGCATGTATCAATACTTCATTTATTTTTATGGCTGAATAACATTCTGTTGTATGAATATATCACATTTTGTTTATCCATTTATGAGTTGATAGGCATTTGGGTTATTTCTACTTTTTGACTGTTACAAATACTACTCTTTGAACATCTGTATGCATATAACTGGATCATATGGCAACTCTATATTTAACCTTTCGAGGAAAACCCAGGCTGTTTTCCGAAGTGGCTATGCCATTTCACATTCCCACCAGCAGTGTGAGGGTTACAGTTTCTCCACATCCTCGCCAACCCTTGTAAATGTCAGTCTTTTTGATTCTAGCCATTCTGGTGGGTGGGAAGTGGTATTTCATTGTGGTTTTTATTTGCATTTCCCCAAATGGCTAATGATGTTGAGCGTCTTTTCATGTGCTTATTATTTGCCAGGCAGTTTTGCTTTGCTTGGTCCCTTGATTCTCAAGCTGTTTACGAATTGACTTGAGACCAGAGCAAGCCAACTATGTCATTACTCAGGTGATTAGAGTGAAGCAGGAGGAAAGGTGCTACCTTTCACTCTTATCAACTGTGTGCTGGAGGGCTTGGGTGCAGATAATTTTAGCTAGGAATGCTGACCTGATAAAAAATGATAGGGCCCCCCTTAAAAAAAAACTTGTTTATTCACATACTGTACAATTCACCCATTTACAGTGTACCACTCAGTGGTTTTTAGAATGTTCAGAGTGGTACAACTGTCAATTTTAGAACATTTTCCTCACCCCTAAAAGAAGTGTCATCCCATTAGCAGTCACTCCCTATTTCCTCCAAACTCCTCCCCTCTTCCTAGCCCAAGGCACCCACTAATCTATTTTCTGTGTCTGTAAAGTTTCCTTTTCTGGCCCATTCATATGAATGGAATCATATAATATGCAGAATATGCAGTCTTTTGTGTCCTGGCTTCTTTCAACATAGTTTTTTCAAGGTTTATCCTGATGTAGCATGTAACACTTCATTCCTTTTTAAGGCTGAATAATATTTTATCTTATGGTTATACCACAAATCGTTTATCCATTCTTCAGTTGATGGACTTGGTTGTTTCCATCTTTTGACTGTTGTGAATACCGCTGCTATCAATGTTCATGGGAAGTTTTTGTGTGGTCATATGTTTTCACTTCTTTTGGGTGTATATTCCTAGGAGTGGAATTGCTGGGTCATAAGGTAACCACATTGAACAGTTTTGAGGATCTGCCAGATTTTGCCAAAATGGCTACACCCTTTTAGGCCCACTCTGTTTTGCAAACTTAGAAGAGAAAAAAATGTCAGCTTTCTTTTTAGTTTTGCCTCCTGGGGCTGAACTTTATATACAGCTCCCTTGCTCTCTCTGTGTGTTTGTACTTGCGTACACTGGGCTTTTTGGTCTTCCATGTAGCTTAAGGACATGGTAGCTAGAGTTGGCAAAGCATTCTGATTCTAGCTAGACAGGTGCTTTCTTGTCCTTGTTAGATGGTTTGAGACAAAATCCTAGGAACTTTGGTGTCTATAAAACATTGGTTATTCTGATAGGGTAGAATGATTAGAATAATATAGAAAATGAATTATTTCTTATTTATTTATAGCATTTTATGATTTCCTTTTAATTTAGTGTGTTGCTTGTTGAAATCTTGACCTGATATTTATACTGTTGCTTTGTTTAAAGCTTTAGACTTATATTCCATAATAGGGTAATTGTTTTATTGTTTTTAATAGAGAAATAGAATAATTTGGGCCTATCCCTGGTGGCTCAGACGGTAAAGAATCCACCTGCAATGCAAAAGACCTGGGTTCAGTCCCTGGGTTGGAAAGATTCCCTGGAGGAGGGCATGGCAACCCACTCTAGTATTCTTGCCTGGAGAATCCAGTGGACAGAGGAGCCTGATGAGCTACAGTCTGTGGGGTCTCAAAGAGTCAGACACGACTGAGCAACTAAGTACGTACACATATCATTGTCATTGAGATTAAAAAATATGGGTTTTGCTCCTTTTATCTTAAGAAAGGGAATCATCTTGGAGGAGTAGCCAAGGCCCTGGGTTCTAGTTCTGACTTTAGCTGAATCATCTTGTACTGCTGCTGCTGCTGCTGAGTCGCTTCAGTTGTGTCCGACTCTGCAACCCCATAGACGGCAGCCCACCAGGCTCCCCCGTCCCTGGGATTCTCCAGGCAAGAACACTGGAGTGGGTTGCCATTTCCTTCTCCAATGCATGAAAGTGAAATATGAAAGTGAAGACAGTCAGTCGTGTCCGACTCTTAGCGACCCCATGGACTGCAGCCCACCAGTCTCCTCCATCCATGGGATTTTCCAGGCAAGAGTACTGGAGTGGGGTGCCATTGCCTTCTCCGGATCTTGTACTAGTCAACCTCTTTGGACCTCAATTTTCTGATCTGTAAAATGATGGGACTGTGCTAAATGATCCCACATGTTTCTTCTAACTCAAATTCTGTGTTAGATAAGTGGAAGTAAGTTGTGAATTCAATTCACAAGTTCCTGTTTGTGACTAGAGTGTTACTGAATCACAGTTTTGAGTTAATAACAATCTTGCATTAGTAAAGGTCTTGTCTTCCCCTCTTCTTTTCTGTGGTAAGGCTTTCATCCTCTTTAAATGGATCTTTGTTTACTTTTCATTGAATTTAGAAATCTTAAAAACGCAAAGACCTTAGAGATTTGGGGATTTTTTCAACTTGATAAAATTAACACATTTTGTATAAATATATACATTGGGGGTCTGCATACATGAGTGTCCTTCAGATTTTCAAAAAGAAAGAATTTTGCAAATCTTGGGTTAAATAGATTATTGAGTTGTTTTGTAAACACTCAGAAAAAGAAGTGGTGAGCACTGAAACCACCATTGATTCACCAAGGTCAAACAAATCATGTCAGACTGCCAAATTGCCTTGATGGACAAGGTTACTAGACTGGTAGATCAAGGAAATATGGTAGATGTGGTATATCTAGATTTCAGCAAGGCATTGGCAGGGCTTCTTTGGTTTACTCTTGGGTAAGATGGCAAGGTGATAGTAGTGATAATACGTTTAAGTGGATTTGTCTGCAACTGGTTGAGTGATCAGTCCCAGGGAAAAATGAAGAATGAGCCAAGAGTGGGAATGGAGGGGAATTTCTAGTGTACGTGTGTCCTGTCTTCATCCTTGGGCCTGTCCTTTTCAGTCTGCCTCCACATCCCCCTCAGATTATATTTAATGTTGTAATATATAATTTTAAAAATTATATTTATCCTGGATATATAAATATTACATTCAGATTTGTAGAAAATTGGAGAACAACAAAATACAAAGTTTAAAAAAAGCTCAAATCATGTGTAAAACTACCTCCAGAAATAACCTTGTATTTGTGTGTATTTCCCTTTAAACTTTTATATCTCATATAGTACGTATGTATGTCTTTCAAGACTGGGATCATTGTATTTAAGCAGTCTTGTATCCATTCTTTTAACTTAGCATATGTCATTAATATTTTATTAAAGTGGCTCTTAATAATTAAATATTCCATCATGTGTGTGCCATAATTCATGTAATCATTCCCTTATTGGAGGACATGTAGGTTGTTTGCAGTTTTTTTATTTTATAAATAACACATTGATGGATATCTTTGTATGAGCCTTTTTGTGAATCTGTGATTGTGTGTTCAGAATGAATTCCTTGGAATGGAATTATTGGGCTAATGGATATGAACATGTTTAAGACTTTTGATATATTTAATATGTATTTGATATATTTTTCTATCTCCAGCAACAATATAAAAGTGTATATTTTGAGATCCTTGCTAACATGGAGTATTATTTTTTTTAATATCTGGGCAAATTAGGTAAAAATGTTATTTAATGCATATCATAATTTGTATGTCTTTTTAATAATAGAATTGAACATTTCTGTATGTGTGTGTTTACTGATCATTTTTTGTGTGTGGATTGCCTGTTCATACCCTTTCCCCATTTCCTTGTTGAGGTATATTTATCAGTTTTTGCTTGCATGCCAAGTCGCTTCAGTCGTGTCTCTCTGCGATCCCATGGACTGTAACCCGTTAGGCTCTTCTGTCCATGAGATTCTCCAGGCAAGAATATTGGAGTGGGTTGCCATGCCCTCCTCCATGGGATCTTCACAGACCCAGGTATGGAACCCATGTATCTCATGTCTCCTGCATTGGCAGGTGGGTTTTTTACCACTAGCGCCACTTGGGAAGCAGTTCTTACTAACCCATAAAAGCTTTAAAGTAGTCAATCATATATGTTGAAAGATTTTTCCCATTTTGTACTTTGCTTTTTATTTTATTTTGATGTACAGATGTTTTGTTTTTATGTATTCAAATCTATCAGTGTTTTCTTTTTTGTGTATTTTGCCTCTGCCCATAGCTTTGGAAAGGCCTTTCTTACCCTGAGAGAAAATAAATGTCCACCTTTTTTTAAAAAAATTCTAGTTGTTTAATGTTTTTCTTTTTGCATTTAAAACTTTAACCTGCTGGGACTTTATTTATGATGTAAGATAGGATACTACTTTATTTTTGCTCCAAATATTTTAAGGAATTACCTTGGAACTATTTATCAGATAAAATCTATTATTTTCTTGCTGTTTTGGAGTGCTACCTTTATTACGCACACACACAATCACACTCACATACTCATAATTTGGATTTTGGGTTTCTTAATTCTGTTCTGTGATATTTTACTCTGGGATTATCAGTTACTGAGAAATGACCACAGATGCTTTGACAATTAACCAGAAGGGTCTTTTTCTAGGTCTCAGTTTCTGGGTTCCTTCCACGGAAACTTGACCCAGAAGATCCAATTGATACCCCAGTAAACATTGTCAGATAATTTGTGATCCTGTTGGAGTGACCACTGTGAAGAATAGTTGAATCTAGACTCTCAGTTGACATTTAAAACATATAAATCAGGGATTTCCCTGGCTGTCCAGTGGTTAGGATTCTGCACTTCCACTCTAGAGGGCCTGGGTTAGATTCCTGGTTGCGGAANTTGTGATCCTGTTGGAGTGACCACTGTGAAGAATAGTTGAATCTAGACTCTCAGTTGACATTTAAAACATATAAATCAGGGATTTCCCTGGCTGTCCAGTGGTTAGGATTCTGCACTTCCACTCTAGAGGGCCTGGGTTAGATTCCTGGTTGCGGAACTAAGATCTTGCAAGCTGCTAGGTGCAGCTGCAGCCACAAAAACCCCAAACAAAACAGAAATCAGTTACATACCTACGGCTGATTCATGTTGATATAAGGCAGAAGCCAACACAATATTGTAAAGCAGTTATCCTCCAATTAAGAATAAATAATAAAAAGAAATCAGTTATATTAACTCATTAGCAAGCTTAGTCATAAAATGTTGTGTTTCAGTCACTGTATTGCAATATTTCTGTTAAGTNGTTAATTACTTTACAATATTGTATTGGTTTTGCCATACATCAACATGAATCCGCCACAGGTATACACGTATTCCCCATCCTGAACCCCCCTCGCTCCTCCCTCCCCGTACCATCCCTCTGGGTCGTCCCAGTGCACCAGCCCCAAGCATCTTTCTATCCTCAGTTGTCCCCATACTGTGTCAAGCCTTTGAAGTCACTGTCTGTACTAGTAGAACAGGTTCTTGGTCTCTGTTGCCTTTGTCCTTGTTTTCCTTTCTATATTATGTTCTCAGAATAATCTTCCCCCAAACCTAGTTCTAATTGTATTACTTTCCTATTTAAAAGATGTGTATAAGAGACAGCTTCAGAGCAAGGAAAGGTACAATTCTTTATTCATTCTCGTGTTTTCCAGATGAGATGTTTTGTCTTAGGGTGATTCTACATAGACTTTGAGTTATGGGTTAAAGGAGCTAAAGGCTTTGTTAATCTGGTATTTATTTGAATATGCTATGTGAAATTCTTTAGAAATAGAGAAAAGACCCTATTTGAAGCTTTTACCCTGATCTCTGTTTGGTGATTCAGTATAGAGTGAGAAGAGCCAGTGGCTAGGTCCTATGAAAAACTTTTTCTTAGCTTGATAAAAGATCAAAGCATTTTTCATGCTACTCATTTCAGACCAGGCGGCTGATCGTCATGGCACCTTATATAGTATAGTGCTTTTGCTCAGTGCCCTTCCTGCATCCTCACTAAGCTCTTTAGGGGACAGAAACATCCAGTCAGTAGGAATAATCTGGAATTTTTTATGGCATGCTGATATGGATTGTCTTGTTTTCTGTTTGATTCCCAGTATCAGGATGCTGTCCAGAACTCTGGTAATGTGTGTGTATGCCTGAGGAAGCATTGTGACAGTGGAGGGACTAAAATACAATGACACTGAAGTTTCTGTTCTGGGTTAGTCATAGTTCTGAGCCCATTGTTCTAAAAGTAGAGCTGAAATTTTCTTCAAGCACCATTTGCCCATATGGAGGCCTGTTTGCCACTTTTCTGCCCTCTCATATAGCCTTAAATTCTTTTTATTTCAACTTATACTCCTTACATTGGTATTTTTTGACCCAAAGAGTATAGAAGTATTTGCAGATGTGAAGATTTCCTTCTTGTAGATTATGTTAAAACTTTTGATCAGACTAGTCTTAGGTTGGATTTCTTATGGACTGCATTGATTTGATTCTAAAATCATAATTATGTCAAAATCAGAAAGGACATGAGAAATGGTTTAGTTTTAGAGGTATCAGATATTTTAAACAGTAGGCTCCATAATTACAAACTAACCCAAGTAATAGGCTTCATATTATTTTATAGAGACAAGTTTGTGATTCTAAGAAATGTGCTTTTTGACAATTCATATGCTTATCTCCACACTGACAGGTATCTTCTTTATTGGGCTTATTTTACTTTTGGCTCCATTCATTTCTTTTGAAAACATGAACTATGTTGTTGGTACAGATGCTTGTAATTCATACAAATCCTGAGGGTTTGCATTCCACAGGCAACTGTATAAAACCTAAAACACAATTCATACTCATCAGAATTTGTGACTCTCTCATGTGATTCCTCTGAGCTCAGGGCAGCTCAGCAATGGCAAATGAGGGCTGTATGAATTTGAGATTTGAACACCTTCACTTCCTTAGGAACAAATGAGTCTTTGGGCAACTGTTGACTTATTTTGTGATGATAGCAAACCAAGACACTGTGCTGTTAATTCAGCCCTGTCTTTTACTCAGTATTTGTGTGGGAACTTAAGGTCAGCAAGTTACATTTCTCTTTTTCATTTTATTTGTATTTGTGTCTTTCCATTGTTCGTGCCTGTCACAGTCTGTGTGTCTGAAATCTGTCATCCAGTTGTCTCCCAGCTTCATTGTCCTTTCCGAATTTGGTAGGCATGGCTTTTATTTTATTTTGGAGCATTTACCTTTTGTATCTTCATTCACACCATAGGTAGTCAGTACTGCATGCAGACTAAGTACTCTTTGTTGCTTCTCTTTGTTTCTTGTCTCTACAACATTTTCCTACCCATAATCAAATAAAACCAAATAAGTTTTCTATAGTTTGAGAAACTGAGCCCCTTTCAGCGTTTCCAAATTACTGACAAGTATCATTTCTAATACCAAGAAGACAATTTTTCTGTCATTAGGAAGGTAGATGCATTTGAGATCAAAGTCTTAGAGGGGAGATGGCTTTGGAGGCTTGGTTATGTGTCCATTTCATAGTAGTGAACATTGTAGTTTCAGTCCTCTTTGATGCTTTATTAGGCTATTAAGTCGGTCTTGAAAGCTCTGATATGTTAGTATTTTGCAGAAGTGGTTTACAGTTTTGTTGTTCAGTTTTTACCCTTTTGGGGTGAGTGGAAGGAGAAAGTTTTGTGTTCTTTTTCCATACATTAGTTCCTGAGGAGCCAGAATTTGAGAATTACGGTGTCCAGGTTTGTCCTGTCAGATCTTTATAGCAAGTTTGCACATTCATTAAAGGTTGTGACTCAACAAGGGTGCTAATTGCCATGCTAAACTTTGAGAAGGAAACAAAAAACACATCAAGGAGCTTATAGTTTTGTAAAGGAAATGACATCACAAATTCTGGGCACTAGATTTTAAAAAGGGAGAGGTAGGGGAAGGCCTGGAAACCATATTAGATGAAGAATGTTTAAGGAAGTAACAATATTTAGCCTGGAAAAGAGAGAACTTATTTTGAGGACATGATGGCCATTCTCTATTATGGCTGATATTAACCCACCTTTTCCTGGTCTTTTAGGAAACAACTCACAAGCTGCCTTTGATCCTTTCTCACCCTACATCCAATCAGTTGTCAAAATTTCTCTCTTCTGGCTCCAGCATATTTCTCTTTTTTTGGATATAAATTTATTTATTTTAATTGGAAGTTAATTACTTTACAATATTGTATTGGTTTTGCCATACATCAACATGAATCCGCCACAGGTATACACGTATTCCCCATCCTGAACCCCCCTCGCTCCTCCCTCCCCGTACCATCCCTCTGGGTCGTCCCAGTGCACCAGCCCCAAGCATCTTTCTATCCTCAGTTGTCCCCATACTGTGTCAAGCCTTTGAAGTCACTGTCTGTACTAGTAGAACAGGTTCTTGGTCTCTGTTGCCTTTGTCCTTGTTTTCCTTTCTATATTATGTTCTCAGAATAATCTTCCCCCAAACCTAGTTCTAATTGTATTACTTTCCTATTTAAACACTTAACAGTGGTTCCCAAAGCCTAGTAAGAAAAGCCCTTACTCAAACTCTTATAATTTGGCCCCCACCCTTCCATCACTTCCTCTTCCCCTGTTCACACTCTACCTTCTATTCATTCAGTCTTATTCAGTAGTCTTGGAACCCGTTCCAGGCTTCCCCAGCTCTTTGATTTTCTTTAAATTGTTCCTTCGTACAGTTATACAGAAGAGAATCCGTCATGCTTATACTGTTTTAGACACCAAAATAGGACCAACTAAAAAAAGAGATGGCCCTCAATCTAACAATTTTCTCTTGAATAGTGTTGTCTAATGATGAAAGAATAGAGAGCTTCCCAACATTGGATATATTTGAGCAGAGACTGGAAACTAGCTGGTCTGGATGCTGTAAAGCAGGCTGCCCACCCCCAGGCTGTAGGTGCTAGACAAGAAGAGAAAGCATGGTTCTCTGCTCTGAAGAAACTTAAATCTACATGTGAGGCACCACACTTATTCTCCCCATGATAGCTAAAGTGATATACATACACACATGTTCATGTCATTCCTTAAAATCTTTCAGTAACTTCTTTCTGTTACTCTTAGGATGGATGCAGAAATCCACAAGGTCATGTATAATCTGACCTCAGTCTGCCTTCCTAGTCTGATTTGCCAGTATCTCCTTACTTCCTTGTGATCCAGATATTTTTTACCCACACATATTTTGTTTCTTCTATCTGGAATGCTTTATCTATCCCTCTTCCCCTGGCTAACTCTTCATCCTTAAAGACTCAACTTAAATGTCACTTCCTCATGGAAACCTTAGTTAACACCCTCCTATCCCCCTCTCAGTAGGTTGGGTCACCCTGTTAGTGTCACGATCATAACTAAAGTTGTAATTAAATAGTTGTTTCTTTCATTCTTATAATTTCTAGGAACTATTTGATTACCTTTATATTCCCATCAGCTCTCATAATGCCTGGCACACAGTAGACATTTAGTTAATATTTGGATAAATAAATGAATGAATAAGACTTCGGGGTGGTGAACAACATAAAAGATGTTCAGTGTCAGGCAGAGAGAAAAATTTCAGGACAAGGGAGTAATAGCTAGGAACAAACAAATTGTGATCAAGAGTTGCAGGCAGGTTAACTCAAAAGAGGATTCTGTTATTATACGCCAGAAAGCACAAAATTGTACAGCAATTTTCCACCAATTAAAAAAATAAATATTTTTTAAAGAGGATTATCTGTCTGATGACACGTGGGATAGATCAGCTAAGAGTGATAGGATGATGGTTTTAGCAGTCTTTGACATTTTAGTTGAGATATTAAAATTCTTTAGTTGCTATTGAATTATTATAGATACCTGGATGAGGGGCTCCAAGTTGGAGTTTTAGGAAGGCTTTTGAAATAAGAATCTTAAACTGGACTGGAATTTGGAGAGCCTGGGGGCAGACTACCAGCTAGAGCAATACAGCAGTGATCCAGAGAAGAGGTAAAACTATGTGACCTAAATCCAGGCAAGAGATAAAATAATGAGAAAACAAAAAGGCAATGACAGTGGAAATTGGAAAGAAAGAGATGGATTGAGGAGGCAGTTAGGAAGAACATCAGCAAAACTTGAGGAAACACTGGTTGTGCACAGGGGAAAGGGGGCTGTTGTTTCCAGTACCAGGGAGATTTGGCTTGAAATTATCAAGTAGGTGGATGCAGAGTGGTCAAAACTAAAGGTAGATATTTCTAGAGGTAGATAGAATGTCATATAGGTAGTAGGACAATCCCTTTAAATCAGCAGTTCCACCCACTGGTAGACCTTTCCTGTGATTATGCAGAGAGAACATTTGAGGTTCCTCTTTGTCTATTCCAGAATGCAATTTTGGCTTTACTTTCACATAACCTAAATGCTTATTAAAGTTTTTTCTCCCAAAACGAAAGATCAATCTGTCCTTGAAGGTAAGTTCTATTTCTTCAGGAACAGAAAAGCTGTTGGAAGCTTTAGAATAGCAGTTTATCCTTACTTCCAGTTAGAAGGGTTTCAGAATGTTGGGGTTCAGTTTGGTAGTGCCAGTCAAATTTTTTCATATGCATGTAATTTGACCCTGCAGTTTCAATTCAAGGAATCTATGCTATAGAAATGCTCATACAAAACACTGATTGTAATGTAAAAAATCAACAATTTAAATATATGTCATTTGGGATATGACTGAATAAATTATGATCTGTCCATAATATGCAATACTATGCAGCTATTATAAAGAATGAGGTAGATCACGATTCATGTCAGTATGGGTTGCCATGACAGAGAATGAAAAAAGCATGTGAATCTTTGTGAGTTGCTAATGTATATAAATGATATATACAGAAAATAAGTCTGGAAGGATACATACTAAAAATCCTAACTAGTTGCTTCTGGGTACTGGGATGGGGAAATGATACATGAATGTCCAAAGGGAAAAAAAAATTTTAATCATATGCTACTTTTATAATTTTAAAAAGTGTAAACTCATCAGCTTTCTTTGCGGGCACATTGGACAGAGGCCTCTTTAGCATTTTCCCATGGAATTTGCAATTATATTACCATTTCTTTTTTTATGAAAGCTTTCCAACCCTCTTGTCCTACCTTCTTTTTGAGACTGGCTACAGAATACTTACCTTATCTTTTCCCTGAACTAACAAAACAAAATTCAGTTTTGTAATCGAGACCAGCAGTTTCAAACTTTATTTGGCATCAGAATCACCTTTATACTTGTCAAAAATACAGATTCTTGGGCCTGCTCAGTAAGTTCTGAGTCCGTGTGTCAAGGGCGAGGGTTCAAGATCCTGGTTTTTCAGAGGCCCCCAGGTGGTCAGTGAGGAACCCTGTTTGGGGAATGATGTCTGACTGTCCTCCTACTCCCACCCCCTTTTCTCTCTGTGATTAGTAAAGAGAATGAGGGAGCAGTGACTCACTGTGGATATCTTTTGTGGATCACAAATAGTTGGGTTCATCTGAATGGGAAAAATAAATATAACACAGTTTAGTAGACTTAAGATTTTAGTAATAAATATTCTTTAAAATAGCCTGTTTGAAGTAGGACGTTTGGGTTATAGAGGCTGGTCTGGTGGGCTTCTAAGGTAATGACTTATGCCTAGGATATGCCGTCCAGCAACGGGTTTGTTTTGAGTGGAAGGGGAAGTAAGGCCTTGGCAGATTGTGAGGTCTTAGAATTCAGATACTGTTTAGGTGAAGCTTTTCTTCTTGGGAAATGATGCCTCTAATATTAAGATGAGGTACTATCTATCTAAAGACTATTCTAGGCAGCTTTTGGTTAAAATTATTTTTTCTTTGTTATAAACAAAGTTTGCTAATCAGATGCCCACTGTGGGTTATTAGTATCTCAAAACGGTGTTTAAAAAACATATACTCCATTTGCTTTCAATAATTAACCTTGGGAACAAAAGTAAATGCGAATACCTCTTAAGTACCTTTCCAAGCCCTCAGTGAAGCTGGCAGCCATCAGTTAAATAAACCATTAGGTTTATTAGTTTGAGAACAGAAGCATCAACTTGGGCACAGTTTTCTAATTTGCTTCTCGTTTAACCAACAATCATTTATTCAGAGGCGATTCTGTGCCTACTGGACATTAGATAACTGCAAATAAAAGCCAGAGGCCTGTGAGCAGCTAGAACTCTAAGGGGATTGTCTGAATGGGGAAAAGTGAATAAAACACTGTTTAATAGATTTGAAAGCTTAGTAGCATGTAGAAAACAGAAAATGACTTCCTTAAAGCAATAGCTTTGTTCTCTTTCTATAGTCTATTTTAAGTGGGCCCTCTGGCCCAGTGTTATCAACCTTGGATTAGGAGCTTGAGGAAATGGTGGTTTGGTGGTTGTTTTTTAAAGGGTTTTTAAAGAAATGTAATTACTAAGCAACTGCCATGACCTGCTGCTATGTTGGAGTTCAGTAGGCAAGTCAATTCCAAAGAAGAGAATATATAAACAAGTTGGGAGAGGGGAAAACAGCTTAAAGATAGATTGGGTGTTTTTTTCCTGCATTCAATGCATATTTCTGCCTTTTACTTATCTTGCGCAAGAAAGGGCTGCTTGGTCAGAAATATCTTTGTTTCACCTGGTCTTCTCTCAGCCGGTGAGTGGGGAGGAGGGCCAGAAAGAGCCAACTGGAGAGGGTTGGGCTGGAGGGCTGAGCCTTAGGGTGGGACCCGTGCCTGGGCGGCTCTGGAGGTAGATAGCCCTGCTGCTGTCCGGGGCTGCTATGGCAGATTGGTCACCGCCCTCTACCTTTAGATTGGGATGCCTCATTGATATTGATGTGTTGCCTTGTAACCCTCAGAACAGGGACATTGTCCAGCTGCTGTCTCTCTTTTTCCCCCCAACATTTAATGGGTGAGTCAGTGACTTAACTGCTTCCTGCAGGATTTCAGGGATGGGAGGAAGTAATGAGGACAAATCACCATAACACCAGTGCGTGATGAATGAAAGAGCACACAAATTTAACCAGTTGGCCTCACTGGTACCAGAGTGAACAAAAAGAAACTTGGTTGGGAGGAGGAGATTTGTTTGAGCTAGAACTCTATTCTCTCCCCTTTAGGCTTTTTACTGTTTCCCTTTATACCCAACTGAAGGTCAGGTTGCTTTGCTGAGGGGAGGGGAAGGGTGTCAGGTGTTGGAACAGGTGTTCTGTTTTCTGCCTGTAGAGTCGTACAGACTAGATGAGGATGCTTCTTGCCAGCCCTCTGTGGTGCATGAAAATGCTTTTGTGGAATTTTTTCCCGCTGGAAATGTGTTTGTTTTTTTAAAGCAGTTCCCAACCTTCAACCCCCTAGTATAAACCTTCAACCCTCTAGTATTGACTTCCTTTAAAATCAGCTTCTCATAATGAAGTGTGCCTCTTTTCTATCATTTTCAGTCTGTGCCGTAGAGATATCCCATTTTATGTGGCGATCAAAGACCTGAAAAATGTGTGAGGTGTGTGTGTGAGTGTGTGCGTCTGTATGTGTGTGGTAAATGTGAATATCACATTTGAGATGTACTAGGAGAATGTCACAGTAAAGTAACCCTATAAAAAGCCTTTCATAGTACTTGTATGGATAGAGTTCATTTTCCTTTGTCAGGTTTTTTTAAATTGGATATAAACTTGGAGTCACCATTCCAGAATGAGGAGGCTTTTTAAGGCTATGTGATGGTGTCAGTGGGCTATATAGTTGGTCACAGACTTATGATCCCACTGACTAGATGATTTTGAAGGAGAGAGATGTCAGCAGACTTCTGGGTTTGGGAGAATTTTTATTGTGGTGTTTGTTCAATTGTTACTGAAGCCAAAGACCCTGATTGTTAAGAGGGAAATAATTCAGGAGAGCTTTGTGATCTCCTTTTCTGATTGTGAGGTTTGTTTTTACCTTTGTACTGCATTCCATTCTCCCCCCTCAAAAAAAAGTCACCTGGAAACAGATCATCTTCTTTGCCTAATAATCATATAATGGCCTCAGGTCTTTTCCTGCCCTTCCACCCTGCGTCTCAGGGCCATCTGTTCTCTGCAATCCACTTTTAGGGAAAGTCTCCTTTCCCATCTGCTCTCCTTGGGCCTCAGTGTCTGCTCTAAAGATTTATGAAGGCTGCTCTGGCACCTCTTTCCAGTTATTTTTTTAAGGATCAGTAAGCTTTTTCCATAAGTTACTATTTTTTCAGGTGTATTCTTTCATTCTTTCACTCTGGGGGTGGAGAGAAATCTGTTTTTCTCTGCTTGCCGGAGGTACTCTGCTTATCAAAGCAAAGATTGACTGGGCTGGCTCTGACTGCTTTGAAGCCAAGGGTCCTCCTGGCCTTTTGGCCACTGGCAGATAGGCTCAGTGCAGCTCCTTGGGTTCATTCTTTTCCTGTCCTTTCCCTTGTCTCCCTGACAGAGTACAGTCGCTTTGAATCGAAGATACATGACTTGCGAGAACAGATGATGAACAGCAGCATGAGCTCTGGGTCTGGGTCCCTGCGAACAAGTGAGAAGAGGTCTTTGTATGTCAGGTAAGTCTCACTTCTGAACACCAGACTGTGTGTGACACGAGGGAAGCTCCGTGCCAACCCAGCCTTTCTTGTTTAACTAGTGGGATAGGGAGTGTATACTCCCAGTACTAAGACAACACTTTGCACTGTGTGCTCAGGTTGTGTACTTTATGGTCAGTACCTCCTCCCTTTTGTGAGCTGGCTTCTTCCTTTTCACTCCTAAATGACTCAGAATGGGAAATTTTCAGTGTATTCTCTTAATTGTAAAAGACTGTTGCTAGTCAGCATTCAAATAGCACTCAAATGTTCAAAGTACTTTGCTCACAATCTGTGATTTGAGGGGAAACCTGGCATTCCCACTTCCACATATGCATAATAGATATCAGACTTTGTATTCGAACATATCAGCTATCACTGTGTTCTGGTACAGGGTCTCTTTTAAGAGACCAAAGAACTGACAGGTTGCTGCATTCTGTTTTGTTTGTTTTAAGTTGTGTTTGCTTGCTCCCTGCTGCACTGGTCTGCTGTAAATGAGTCATGGCACATAGGATGGGATGGTGTACCTTCCACAGGAAGGGCGAGTGGAAAGAATATATAGCATTGGATTGCTGCTAAAGCTTTTCAGAGATACTGTCCAAGGTTGAGCTTGTGACCCCTGAGGCACATAATAACTTTGTCAGGTCAAAGTACAAACCTTGGAGAGTTAGATTGCTAAATGAACACTATGGACTCCTAGAATTAGTGATAGTTTTCTTCTTCCTGCTTGGGCTTCTTGGCAAAACTCCAACAGTCTGGGGTAAGTATCTCTCCAAGGGTAAAATCCTCAGAGAAGGAAGTGGTAGGATTACTCCTCTGAGGTGTGTGTGTGTGTCCTCTGAGGCTTGTGTGTTTGTGTATGTCTGTGTGTTTGTGTGTCTCTGTGTTAATGCTTGTATCAAACTCTTGGGTTGAACTTTTTCTAGTGGTCTCTGATACGGGGGTGGGGGGGGGG
>SJYV01005489.1:0-79267 GCA_006410875.1 Neotragus pygmaeus | reverse complement strand
ACGGGGGTGGGGGGGGGACATGGAAGGGAGGCTACAGTTGCTAGTTGCCTGGCAACGTGACATCTATTTTGTCCTTGGGGTTTGAGATGACGATAGCCAGCCAATGTAAATGCTAATTGCACTTTTTCTCTCGGTGCTTGATTTTCTTTTTCCTCAGTTGCTAGTCCCTGACACTCCTGCGGGCAGAAGAGCCAAGGGAGTCCAGATTTGAGCCTCAAGCCCACTAGACTCCTTCACGGTTCTTTTCTAGAATGAACCCTCACCTTGATTCCCTCTGTGTTGAGAGCAGCTTTCTTCATGTTTTCTGTGAAAAGAGGAGAGCAAGAGGAAAGCTTGGCTACTCACTGGTGATCTTTTCAGTCTCCTCTTTTCTGTCACTCAGCCCTTGTTCTGAGTCTGCAGCCTAGACATTGGGGTGCCAATAGGGGGATTCAAATGTGCTGTTGCCTCCCTCAAAAGGGTAATACTTACATGACTTGGTCAGGATTGTTCCATTCCTGTGCTTCCAACCCCCGCAGATGTGGCACTCCAGTGTGCGTGGGAAGCTGCTCTTAGGCAAGACGGTTTCTTTGGAGAGCTTTATTTTTAGATTTCCCCTCTCTGCCTATTCTTCGCTAGAGCTGTCCTTGCCTGGGCAGGGGGAGTGGGGCATCTGCTCCCAACCTACAAGACCTGGAACACCCTTCTCTGGTCCTGGCAAGGGACACATTCTGTCTGACTCTGGGGAGAAGGGTGGAGGCTGCACTCTGTTTCTGGTGAAGCAGTTTCTACAGTTTATATCATCTGCTCTTAACCGTATCTAGATAACATCTGTATCCTCAGAGGAAAGTAAATATGGTTTAGAATAGTGAACATTTGTAGTCACTAGAATCCATCAAGGGAAATAATATTTTATGGCCAGAGTAGTGAGCTAAGGTATTTTGCTAAGCTAACCCTCTACCAAAGCTTGGAGCCTGGCTCACTCTACTGCCTTACATGCCTGTTTTTGGCCTAAGGTATTTTGCTGAGCTAGCCCTCTACCAAAGCTTGGAGCTTGGCTCACTCTACGGCCTGTTTTTGGCCTTTTTTTTTTTTAACTCTACAGTGGCTTCCTTTTGTTCAGGATTTAAACATATTCAAGTTTCTTCCATTTTTGAAAAGAAAAAAAATTTCCCTCGATACCAACAGTCCTGTAAACTATTGTCTGGTCTCTCTTCTGCTGACCACATTTGCCAAATTATGTGCCAGGAGACACTGCTTCCTCAAGATGTTAAGTATTGTGTGAAAAATCAGTGGTTCAGTAAGTTGGGCAAATGCAGGATTAAACAGAGGGAAATAGGGTTCTTTACTGTGATTAATCTCCAGGAGGGACTATACTAAGCAGTGTTTCTCCAAAGATAGGAGCATAGAAGCCTTATTTGGAGAAATCAGTCTTAGCATCCAGGCTGGAAAATGTTGCAGTCGTCTGTACTTGCTGCTGCTACTTCTTCAAATTGTCTCTCTTTCAATAGGAAAGGAAGTGTGTATTTGATTTTCAGCATCATGGTGTGGTCCCAAGCAACTCCAGAAGACTCCGGAGGGGCAGAAGCCCAACTCTTTTGGGGTGACTGGTTCAATGATTCTCTGCTATTGGTCTGACCTCTTCACCACAGTACTTTTCGTGAATTTACCAGCTTTCTTCTTTAAAGGCTCTCTTTCTACCTTGCTGACCATTCTTCAGTACCTTTCATTAACCCTGCCCCATAGATAGCAGTGTCATTTATTTTCACAGCTTCAAATTCTTTCATCATGTAAATGACAACTCTGATCCCTTTACTGAACTCCAGACCTGCATATCAACCACTTGCTGGACATGTGCCTGGAGCTGCCCTCCCAGTGCTTCAAACAAGCAGTGTGCTCCAAATGGACCCCTCCCCTCCACATAGATGTACCTACTCCTCCTCACTGTCCTTATCTTAATTAATTGCATCACCCTATCATGTGGAAAAGGGATTAGATTTGTTCTGTCACCCAAGGCAGATCTCAGTTCTACATAAGGAAGAAAGAGCTAATGATTAAAACTGTCTGAAAATGGAATGGACTGCTTTTGGAGATAGTAAATATGATCCTTTGTCACTGGAGGTGTTACAGAAGAGGCTGGGCAGCCATTTGTCTGGGGTTGCAGAGCAGGTTGAAACTAATGATCTGCTCAGAGGCTTTTAGTAGTTCCCAGTGTCTTCAGGATGAAGGGGAACAAACATTTAGGGAATACGTGCTCTGCATTAGGACCTCTGTTAGTCTCTTTTAATAATGCTGCACAGTAGGTATTGTTCTCATTTTGCAGGTAAGAAAACTGAAATTCCAGTTAGACAGCTGAGAAGTTCCAAAACTGGAATTTGAACCTGGTTGTTCTGACCAGAATATGGTTCTCTCAGCAGTTCTCAAACTTAGTGATAGGAATCATCTGGCATGCTAATAAACATACAGATTCCCAGGCTCCTCTCCTATCAATTTGGATTCACCAGGTTTGGGGAAATTATTTTTAACAAGTAATCATAATACTTAGGAATGATGACTTATTTGTCACAATAGACATTTATTTCTGTTTCACTTGAAAACTGAACATAACGCTTACTTTAACTCCGGCTATGTGCAGAGCAGTAAAGCACAAGCTTGAGAAATTAAGTGTGGTTGTGGGGGTAGATTCAAGGAAGCAGTAAAAGTGGTTCCTGCCCTCCAGCAGCTTACCATCCACACAGAAGATAGTGTGCAGCAGGTGGTTAAAGTTAAGGAACCCTTTTCATGGGAGTTTCACCTCTAATTCTATTCTCTATTGCTTCCCCTTCTGACATGAGCCTCCTCCCTTCCCTTCCCCCGAGTCTCTATCCTCCTCTGATGTGCATGGGCTTGCAAAACTTTTGAAGCAAATACCAACCTCTTGCAGCTGCACCAAGGCTGTAGCAGGTGAAGCCCTAGGGAGCTACTGACCACAGGGGAGATGGGATTTGTGGAGCAAGTCAGCAGGAGAAAGGACAGATAACAGTGTTTGGAAAATGAGACTTGGTTTTAAAGTCACTAGTGACTTAAGGAAAGGCCTTTCCCACCTTTCGCCATACTAGAAACATCTCTTAAATAGTATAGACAGGGTGAACAGAGGCCCTCTTTGTGCCCAGTCTAGGGCCTCTGCTCTTCGGTTTCATTTGCCTTCCACCCTGGAAAAGTCCATAGAAATATGCTTCTCCAGCCTTTTGCTCAGGGTCAGGGTGACCAGGTCAGGTTTAACTCAAGCTGTTCTGATGTTGAGGTAGTAAAAAGACACAGGGAAGTTTAGCGTTCCAGAGACCTTCAAGTTCTATGTTCATATTTAATTAATTAATTTTATAAATAAGCAAAAGACCTTGTCCTCCAAAGGTTGCCAAGAGGTTTGATAGTACATTTGTGGAAATAGTTTTTGAAAGTCTGTTCCTGTTAACCTGGCTACATTCTTTGCAGCCACTGGACAGCATCAGGCATTTTGGGAGTCCTGGTCTTCTGGCTGGCCATCTGCCATCCTAGCTTTCTTCCCGCTCTCAGAAGGAAATCGTGCCCTATCTGTAGTCCTGATTCAAGAAACAGTGTCAGAGTCTTCAAAGAAAGCTGGAAGACGCTCCTTCTTCTTAACAAGCATTTGTTACACTCTGTGCTTAGCCCAGGATGATGCTTGAGGGGGTCCAACTTTGTCTTGCTCGTTAATGAGTTTCAGTTGTGGATTAAGATGCCAACAAGGTATAATATTGACAGGCTTCACTATCTAACACAATTTGGAAGTGATGATAATCTGCATCTTAAAAAGCAACAAGAATTTATATAGTGTTGGGGGCTACCAGAAGATGGGACAGTTTCATGTATCAGTGATTCTGGAACTGCCTGTTGTATACCCCAGACACCAGTCCTAGACACATCATCACCTCAGCTGATCCAACAGGTGCTGCGAACCCTGAATATTCACACATCATGAACCTGTGAATGCTTCTCTAACTTCATAATTGCACTCTAAGGCCTGAGACCCTGAAGTAGGCTGAGGAGACAGTGTCCTTCCCTGTTCTCCATGTTCCCTTCTTCAAGATGTGCCAGGGACTCCTGACTGGCTGCCAGTTGCATTCGCTCCTCTTGTGTCTACTTAAGTACTCAAGTTTGGGGTTTTGAGTTGCTCTTCAGAAGCTGCTAGAAACTTTGACTTTCACACTAAGGTCAAGGGATGATGAATTACTGTCGCTGCATAGCTCTCTGTGTATCCTTTAGATGGACCAGGCAAGAGAGGGGCTGCTCAACTTTTAAGTAATATGTGCCATTTATCAGGTACTTTCTGTCTCAGGTAGCTTGGGCAACTACAACAAAATACCATAGGCTTGAGTAGCTTGAACAACAACCATATATTTCGCACAGTTCTGTAGCTGAGAAGTCCCAAGTTCTAGGTTCTGGCAAATTCAGGTCCTGGTGAACCCCCCACTCCCCCCACCTTGCTGTGTCCTCACATGGCCTTTCCTGAGTCTGTTCTGAGGAGAGAGCCAGGTCTCTCCTGTCTTCCTTTTCTCATAAAGGCAGTAATGTTATAGGATGAGGATCCCTCCCTCATGACCTAATCTAAACCTAGTTACTTCCCAAAGGCCCCACCTCCAGTCACCATCACATTAGGGGTTAGGGCTTCAACATATGAACTTGGAAGTGGAGCACCCAAATATTCAGCCCATAACACTGACCAGAGGAAGAAAGCAGAATCTCGCAACTGGTATGGGAGGGATGTGTCAATACTATGGAAGAACATGGGGCTTCCCAGGTGGCTCAGGTGGTAAAGACTCTGTCTGCAGTGTGTGAGAACTGGGTTCAGTCCCTGAGTGGGGAAGATCCCCTGGAGAAGGAAATGGCAAACCAGTCCAGTATTCTTGCCTGGAGAATTCCATGGACAGAGGAGCCTGGTGGGCTGCAGTCCATGAAAGTGACTAACACTTTCACTTTCATGGAAGAACCTGTTGCGGGGTGGTAACTGGGAGGGTATTCTGTGCTCCCTACCCCAACTTGGTCTAATCACCATTCACAAATATCATACATGGCCTTATTCCTCAAAGAGCTGATGGTTTATATTCCCCCAAAGGGATATAATATGAAAGATTAAAACACTACAAGAATGAAATAGCAATAAATAGAAAATATTAAGCAAGATCACTGCTAAATACGTAATATGAATGTGGAAGAAGGAAATTTGGAGTGGGCACAGTCACAGACAAGGGTGGGACTTGAGTTATGCCTCGGAGGAGCTGCCTGCATTGGCAGCAGACTCTGTACCACTGAACTTCCAGGGAAGTTAGTGAGCATCTCTTATGGGATACTATTTGAAAGATTACCACTTAAACAACATATATTTCAAGACCTTTGATGATGCTTTCTCCTTAGGAAACACAGTGGCATTTAAAGCTGATGTGCTGAAACTTAGCTTGGGAACTTCAAGGGGTCAGGCAGAACCTCTCAGGCCAGGCAGATGGCTGGAGCCACAGGCAGAGAGGTGATCACACAGAAGCAGCTACTTGCCTTTGAGGCTGAAGTGCTGTTGTTTGCTCTGAGAAACCTGCCTGACCAGTTTCCTGCCATTTTCTTTGCATTCCTATTCCCCAACACACAAGGGTGACTGGGCCAGATGCTTTTGCTTTTTCTGGATCTTTCAGACACAAAGTTTAAAATTTAGGACCTAAACTGCAGAGACTTTGGGCCTAGAAATCTGTTTACTTTGAGCTGATTATGTTCCTGCTTTCCCTCTTGGCAGTGAGGTCCCAGCTGAAAGGAAGATTAGGCAAAGTCCCCCGGAGCACATACATCATCCCTGTAGGCAGCTCTTGTTGTTGTTGCTAAGTTGGTCAGTCGTGCCCGACTCTTTGTGAACCAATAGGGTCAGGAAGATCCCCTGGAGAAGGAAATGGCAACCTACTCCAGTATTCTTGCCTGGAGAATCCCATGGACAGGAGCCTGGCAGGCTACAATCCATGGGGTCACAGGCAGTGGCATTTAAAGCTGATGTGCTGAAACTTAGCTTGGGAACTCCAACCTGCAGACCCTAGGAAGTGAGCATCATTTTTTTGTGCTGGTGTGCTGTGGTTCCAGAAGGTGGCTTCGTTGCCTGCTTTCTGTTTTTATGTGCCACATTTTCCCTGGGACATGCTCTTTATCCACTCTTAAGTCAGTATTTTTTGGCCTGGCCATGATGTTTGACAAGTGGCTCTCCTTTGCTTCACAAAGGTGCATGGACATATCCAGGGTTGAGGAATCATCTTTTATGTAGACCACTTGCTGTGCTCTTAGGCTGTGGATGATAATATTTTCATAAGCCTTGTTCTCTCCTGATGTAGTGTTTCCTTCTGACCTGACCAGTCCTTAACTTGGAGACCCCCATGAAATTCTTTTTATTTAGACCAGAAAAGGTAAGGAGTTGCTGAGGTTTCTAGTCTCCCAGCACAATCTCTTGTCAATAAGCTCACACACGAGATGGGACCCAGGTGACAGAGTCATTAGTTATGGTCTTTCTTTGGGTTCCAGAGATACATAGGTGTTGCATTTTCCTTCCTGCTCATCCTCTGTTTGAGTCAGAGGTTGGAAAGGTTGGTCGCTGTGTCATCTGGGCTCTGCATGTGTAGGATTTTTGGCTCTGGAACAGTGGTTTAGTCTGATTTAAAGGGGGTGGTATGTTATTGCATTCGACTTTCCCAAGTGCTTGCCCTGAGGATAAAAAGTGGCAGCGGGAGGATGTATTCTTGTTGTAGAGAAAGGTGCCCTTTGATCCTCTTACCAAGCCTGACCGGAAGCGTTTGTAACAAGGTGCCAATCCCTGTCACTTCCTTATGTTTCTAGGCTGTTGATAAGAGAGGCTGTTACTGCTAGATGGCTACAGTTTTAGCATGCTTCTTAAAGATCTTAGGTAGGTAGTCGATATTTTTTCAAAGTTTATTAAGGGCTAGGGCTAATTTACATACTTTTTCCTTTACATGAAATGTATGTCATTTGAAAGGTAGTTTCACTTTACTACTCAGGCCTGTTCTTTTAGTGAATTGCCTTCCATGTGAAAGTTTAGCCCAGTAATGATATTAAAAAAAAAAAAAGAAAGAAAGCAGAGGCAATGAAGTCAGTCACACAAGGCCTCCTAAATGAATGCCAGACTCCTTAGCTGTCCAGGCTGTCCACAGGCAGGCCCTGGCCTGCTGCTCTCCCTAATACCCTGCCGTGTGGCCAAACGTGGATACTGGTGACCCCAGCACACACCCTGGGCTGCTTGCCTCAGAGTCTCTGTTCATGCTGTTCCTTCTCTCCGGAAGGGCCTCTCCCTATCTCTGTCTTTTGAAACCTGAACCCTGTTGAGGCCCAGTTCAAAAGTCAGCACTTCCTCATAGATTCCCCAAGCTCGATATGACCTATGCTCCCTCCGAAGACTTGGAGGCCTTGGTTTGTCCTGTCCTGTGCCTCTCGCTGTAACACACAGCACAAGGCCAAGACTGATTTTACTTCTGCATCTCCCGTCGATCAAACACAGTGCTGCCAATTAAAGTCAGNTATCTCTGTCTTTTGAAACCTGAACCCTGTTGAGGCCCAGTTCAAAAGTCAGCACTTCCTCATAGATTCCCCAAGCTCGATATGACCTATGCTCCCTCCGAAGACTTGGAGGCCTTGGTTTGTCCTGTCCTGTGCCTCTCGCTGTAACACACAGCACAAGGCCAAGACTGATTTTACTTCTGCATCTCCCGTCGATCAAACACAGTGCTGCCAATTAAAGTCAGTGAGTATGTAAATAATGGAAGAAAGGTATTTTTCAGACATAGCCAGGTGGACAGTTAGCTTTTTTTTCTTTGTTAAAAAATGTGACCTTGACTTAGACCTCACAAAATTTTTCTGAGATTTAGGAGCCCTGGTCTGAGTTGACCACCAAACAACTCTAGATGAGGCCCTGTGCATCTCTGGGACTGATTTTCATTGTGAGGAACTTTTCCAGCACTTAGTGAAACAAAATTTCAGCAGGAAGAGATTTGGAAAACAAAGCAAGATCAAAACAATGGTAGGACTGTTGAAGGAATTTTGAATGTTTAGCCTGGTAGAGAAGACCTAGAAAGACTGAGACTCATTAAATGCTTGCACTGAAAAGAAATTTAGAGAATATCAAAGGAATTTTCTTTTACTCATTTGCAGTTCCAATTGGTAGAAAAGGAAATTCTTGTTAATTCACCTTNAATGTTTAGCCTGGTAGAGAAGACCTAGAAAGACTGAGACTCATTAAATGCTTGCACTGAAAAGAAATTTAGAGAATATCAAAGGAATTTTCTTTTACTCATTTGCAGTTCCAATTGGTAGAAAAGGAAATTCTTGTTAATTCACCTTTTACATTCTTAACTGAGAATGATATTGTAGTTCAGAATTTCAAATACAACTATTGTGCTGCTATGTTTTTAAGAAAATCATGGTTTAAAAAAGGCATTGTCCATTCTGTTGTTGAGTATTGCTCATTCACAAATTTATGAGATAGAATGCAGGTACCACATTTTATTGGGAAGTTAACTTTTTTTCCTTGTTTCCCAGGGAACTTAGAGCCAAACATGTTCTTCATCTGAAGGAAATGACTAAGTCAGATGTTTGGTTTATTGATTCCTCCCTGCTCCGCGCTTTTTTTTTCTTTTTCTTTTTTTAAAAGTGCCTGGAAGAGTGGTATCTGGTCATGTTAGATGGTGGTAAATATTTCTTAATTGATGGATATCCTTAAGAATAGGCTGTTGTATCATCATTAAAAATATTAGTTTTGGAAAATAGTCAATGATATTTCAAATGTTAATGAAACAATTTCAAGTAATAACTTAAGGTTGCAAAATAGTGTATACATAGCATGTTTTTAACTTAGTGAAATATGTGGTTTTTTGATTTGTGTGTTTATTATACAATATTATACAATACCACAACAGTATGAAGAGTTACTTCTAAGATACATTAAATGTGATTTTTCTTTTTTTAGGCTTTCTATTTTTCACATGTTCTATAACAAGCTTCTATTAATTTTTAATGAAATTAATGTATATGGATAGTTAAAAATCTCAAATATTACAATAGCATATGCAAAAAAAAGATGTGTATAAGAGACAGTAATTAATTNTTTCAAATATTTTAACTTGCTTTCAAATATTGTAACAGAAATAGTAAATCTAAATAGCTATGTGTTAAATAACAGCTACAAAATAATACAGATGTAGAAATGTAGTCAAATGAAAAAATCAGGTATTTATTTCCACCAGGAAAAAAAAATAGAAAAAGTTTATATGAAAAGAGGGGTAGTCATCTATGAATACCACTTAGATCATGATGTAAAATTAAATATTGTTTAACCAAAAAAATGTGATGTAACTAAATTGGGAGAGCAGTGGAAAAAGGATGGATGAGTGCTATAGAAAACCAATACATAATGCCTAAAATATAAAAAACAAAACAAGCAAGAAGAAGCAGTTATTTAGAAATATGTTAGAAANAATTAAATATTGTTTAACCAAAAAAATGTGATGTAACTAAATTGGGAGAGCAGTGGAAAAAGGATGGATGAGTGCTATAGAAAACCAATACATAATGCCTAAAATATAAAAAACAAAACAAGCAAGAAGAAGCAGTTATTTAGAAATATGTTAGAAAAGAAAAAGAAACACCTAAAAAATTTGAAAGCAGTTCCTTTTAAAATTGACTTACATTTTTTGAAAGTTGTAAAAGGAACACATGCCTGTGGTTAAAAAACAAGTCAAACAGTTCCATTCCTGACACTGCAGTGGGAACTGCTGGCATTCTTGTTGCCTTGGATCTGTACTTATTTGGTTTTTACTTAGCTTGTGTTATGTGTTTTAATATTGTATAGTGTCTGAAATTCATTTTAGAAGTAAACCGGCCTTTTAGTTTTCTTTAAATCTCAGATGTTTAATCAATAACCAATAATTGGATTCCTCATCCACAAAACGTTTATGTCCACTTTACCATATGTACTTCAGCTTCTTACTGCTGTTGCCAAACATCAATATAGTTTTGTGAGGTGCTAAAATATATATTGGATTGTCCCTTTATGTTTTAAACTTATAACCAGTAAACTCTCCCCTCTAATCTTCTAGAACCTCATCCCAATCTTTCCTAACTCATTTAAACATCTTCCTTCCCTCTCCAAACTGATTTGTTCTGAATCCAAGCTCTGTTCTTTTCCTTGCTACATTTATTTTAGTTTTTGAAGCTCAGAATGACATTTAGTGTTTCTCATTGTCACTTAGGATAAGGTCTTTACCATGCACCTCTTCAGAGGAACCTCTGACAGAATACCTTCCTTGCTTTAGGACACTCAGTTTCGAATGCAGTGTAAATGCATTCAGATTTGATTCTGTCACACAAAGCCCAGAAAGAACCTCAGGGATGGAGTGCCTCCTTAACCTGCTGACCTTATTGGCCTCTCTCCTTATTGCTTTGAGTGCATAAATTGAGGGAAATAAAGGTCTTCTGAGAACTTCACTGGTGGCTCAGTGGTAAAGAATCTGCCTGCAATTCAGGAGACCTGGGTTCAATCCCTGAGCCACGAAGATTTCCCTGGAAAAGGGAATGGCACCCCACTCCAGTATTTTTGCCTAGAAAATTCCATGGACAGGGGAGCCTGGTGGGCTACAGTCCATGGGGTCGCAAAGAGTGGGACATGACAGCATGCACACACAAAGGTCTTTTGTCAAAGTTCAGGTATTTTCATTTTCAAATAATCTGACAGTGATTTCTTAAGGATTGCATTTTAAGAAGTTGGCAGGCCACTGTTCATGGGGATGCAAGAGATTTGGACATGACTGACTAAACAGCAACAATAGTATTTAACACTCCACAGTTTTACAACCTTCTCCGTTTCATTTGGACTGGCCTGCACATGGGGAAATAGTATGTTTTACTTTGCAGCTTCCAGCTGAGCCACATACCACCGTGCTGCAGGTAGAAGTCTAAGTCTTGGAACTAGTTCTGGGAACTCTGCTCGGCTGTGTGTGTAAAGGTGTTAATAGAGAATATGAAGACAGCCTAGATTGCAAGTAGAAAAATAAAAACTTCTCACTCACCTGTTTGTGGTGACTCCATATGAGGAGAGATCCAGAGGAGGAGAAAAGTAGATACTTTCATGTAGATGGATTTGTTCCCTGAGCAGGGGAGCTCTGCTGTCAAGTACCAGCTTCTCCAGAGCAGGAGTCAGCGGTGTGTCCTGAAGGATTGAGTTTGTAGCTTTGGTTTAAGTTTGCCTTCAAATCTACCCCCTTTCCCAGTATCTGATCATACATGAGGTCAGATTAATGTTTCTAAGGCTCTTTTGGTGTGTCACTTCCTTACTCCCGAATCCTCAGAGGTCACTGGATCAGGTCTGTTCAAGGCCTTCCAAAATTTGCCCCAGATCTTTATTTCTAACCTCATTTTCCATAACACTTACTTACAACATAGCTGGTCTCCACCTTTTGTTTTCAAGCCTAGATGGTATAGCTCTCTTCCCACCTTCTCCTACCTTCCCATTTAATCTTTATTCCACATGTCTTGTCAGAGGACTTAGGTTCTATCCCAGATTAGTTTGGTGTGTGACCTCAGTCAAATTATTCTTCCTCCTCCAGCTTCCATTTTCCTATACATGAGAGAGAGAGAAAGAAACTGAATTGGGAAACTTATTTATACAGACCCTGTCAAGTTTATCATTGTGTGGGTCAACATCAGCCTTAGCTTTGTTGCCACAGAACCCAGGGCCTTTTTCGCTTTTGTATTTCTATAGCATTTACCATTCATTGTTTGGGATTGTAGTTAACATTTATGTCCTATTTTCAAGTAATTTTTGAAGATTTGTTGTAAACTGAGACAGCCCATTGGCAGAGCTAAATTGTTTCTGGAGGATGTGTCTGAGGGAGAAGACTAGCAAGGGTGTTCTGCTTTGGACTTTCACTTTGTGTCCAGGAGCTGGAAGGAGATGGGAGTCATGAGAGATTCTTTTTCCTTATGTAACTTGTTGGGAGAATAGAATATTTACATTGTCAAGACTGAAAGAAGGATGCAGTCTCCCACAGGATTCCTTCCGGTCTGCTATAAATCTGCTGGGTCTGTGCTGACTCTTTGGGTTGGCCTTCCTCCACCATCCTCCACCACCCTTCCATCCATCTAGGGTTGAGACAACAACTTCATCTTTCACTCTTCGTTTCCAGAGCCTTGTTTGATTATGACCGGACTCGGGACAGCTGCCTGCCAAGCCAAGGCCTCAGCTTCTCCTATGGTGACATTCTACACGTCATTAATGCATCTGATGATGAGTGGTGGCAGGCAAGACTGGTGACCCCACATGGAGAAAGTGAGCAAATCGGTGTGATCCCCAGTAAGAAGAGGTGAGTTGTCATGATCATGAGAGGCGCTTTCTTTATCCTCTTCCTGGTATTGATTTCTTTTTTACCTATTATACAATAAGTGCTTGAAAGCAGTGGATGTGCATTATTACTCCTTTTTGGTGTTGAATTGGTGCTCAGGACATGATTATGATTCAGTGAGCCAAAGATGGCTGCTGAGACCATGCACTGGCAGTGATAGGACTTCTTTCTCACTCCCACACAGGGTGGAAAAGAAGGAAAGGGCTCGATTGAAAACCGTGAAGTTTCATGCGAGGACGGGGATGATTGAATCTAACAGGGTAAGTGGGGATCCCCAAGGAAGTCAGCCATATGTAAAGAGGCATAAGAAACTTGAAATCTGTTTGGTGGATAAGAGAACTGGGGAGCACAAAAGAATATCTCTTTTTCAGGGTGCTGCCTCTGTCCTATCAGAACACTGACTGCTTTTCAGAAAGCAGAGAAAGTGGGCACCCAAACTCTGCAGCCAGGGTTACTCCTCTCTGGGTAACTGGCTCCTGAAGATGTGCTGGAGCTGCACTGTCTGGAAGGCTGTCTTTCTTGGGGCATATGAAACCATTTGTGGGATCTCCCTGGCTGTAGACACTTTCGGAGCTGTGGGGACCCTGAATAGAGCCTGGCTTCATCAGCCAGCCAGGAAGGCCAGCCTCAGAGCTCCGACCGCCCTCCAGACCAAACAAAGCATGAGGGCTCTATCCATTCACCCCTTTTCTTCTGTGAGCTTCGCAGGCCAAAGAACTTCCGGAGCAGTAGAGGGAAGAGAGACATGGAGTAGATGGCTCTTTGTTTATCAGTGGCACCTTAGGGAATGTGTCCAGGAGGCTACAGTGACCTTTGTCATTTAGGATGTACCAGTGAGTGCTGTGAGTCTGGATTAGGTAGAAACCTCTAACATCCCTACAACATTTTTCTGTAAACATAATTTTTCCTCTTACATCAACTTTCATTTAATCTCATAGATTCCATTTGTGAGAGGTGGTCTTTTATTTAGCTCACCATTGTCTCCATTTTAGTTTTTCTTGCATGCTTTAAAATCCATTGTTCTGTTTTTTTTTTCTTTCTGTCCTTCCCCTCCATCTTCATGTTCTTTCACAGTCGATCAAACCGAAACGTAAAAAGAGTTTCCGCCTCTCTCGAAAGTTTCCATTTTACAAGAGCAAAGAAAACATGGCCCAGGAGAGCAGCGGACAGGAACGTAAGTAGCAGCAGGGAACAGAGAGCAGACCACCCATAGCCCCACCCTCTCTGCCTCAGTTGCACTGAAGACTGGGAAAGTGTGTTTTGTGTGTGTGTGTGCATACGCACACACACGTGTCCATCCGTCCATTGTGTGCGTGCATGTTTATGTGTGTGTGTACCTGCGTATTTGCAGAGTCAGGGTAGAAATTGGTCTGTACAGGGCAACATTGGGTCTTTTTTTGTCCAATTCTTCCTTTTGAAAGGATGTTAGAGCCTCTGAGGTAGAAGTGATTGCAGGGGGCCCCAGTGGGAAGTCCCAACACTACTAGTGTTGGGAGTGCCAGGCTGAGCTCTGCTCTGGTGCTGATGAGCAGTTACCAGCTACTGTGTCAAGTTTAGAAAATGGTTTTTCAAGAGAATTAAGTCTAGGGACTCAGTGTTGCTCTCCCGGCTTCTTTCGCTTGTTTTCTTTCCCTTATCTTTGCTCATCTATGTCAAGAGAAGAGCCTTTTCTTTTCTGGACACTCGGAGTTGGGCTGAGTTCTTGAATTACATGCATGTGCCTATGCACACACAATGTTCACATGGCTCTAATAGACTCAACTGTCTTCCCAGAGTGATTACAGAACCAGCTTTCAAAATAAAATCCTTCTTGCTAAAAGGAATTGACACCAAACAGGAATTACTTAACATTGTCCAAATAAAGGTTTATTGAAGAAACGCAAAACTGGTTTAGTAGAAAAGGCCATAAAGCTGGGCTAAGTTAATTTGCAATGCTGAGAAATATTCTTTTTCTGCCATATGCCTCAGAAATTAACTGCTCTCACCCTAACCTTAAACACCAGGTCAGACTGTTGAAATGTTTCTCATGTGGCTCATGGTGAATTGTAAACCTCTGTCTTGGGCTATTGGGACAGGAAACTAGTTCTGCAAGGGAATGTCCTTTTTCTAGGCCAGCATGTTTCGTGGTTATGGGATACGTGGGTCTGGGGTGGTAGCTGTTAGATTATAAGGGTGCCCTTGTCCCGATAGAGGTTAGGGCTCACAGTCCTGGGGAGCTCAATAAGAATGCGATCTGAGATAGAGACCTGAGATGAGGTTGCCACCGTTCACCAGACAAATTCCAAAAGCTACCCGCTGAGCCCAACCTAGGAGGGTTCACTGTTGAGTGGCCTAGCNGTCCTTTTTCTAGGCCAGCATGTTTCGTGGTTATGGGATACGTGGGTCTGGGGTGGTAGCTGTTAGATTATAAGGGTGCCCTTGTCCCGATAGAGGTTAGGGCTCACAGTCCTGGGGAGCTCAATAAGAATGCGATCTGAGATAGAGACCTGAGATGAGGTTGCCACCGTTCACCAGACAAATTCCAAAAGCTACCCGCTGAGCCCAACCTAGGAGGGTTCACTGTTGAGTGGCCTAGCTGAATGGGGGAGGGAATGGGCTGTCGGGTAAGAGTTGAAACTGCCTGGTGCTTATTCTTCAGAAGCTGAGCTCATCCCCTGTGGTCTGCACAACTCATGTCAGCTTGGGAGGCCACACCTCAGACTGCACGAAGCTTTCCCTGAAGGGTTTGGACAGAACAAATCAGTATTGGGAAACTCCTTGGGATGATGAGTATTGTACCTGCCTCTCTTCCACACATAGATGTTTGATTTTTCATTCAGCTTCAGAGAGAAATGATGATTTCAGGGGCAAAGCAGTAATGACTCTGTAACTACAAATTTAGTCAAAGCAGGTACTCCAAGCCTTGGTAAGTCACCTGTCTGTCTTGTCAGCCCGTGTAGGCTCTAGACCACCTCAAAGAGGTCATTCACTCTGAGGCCCTCTGGCAGCAAATTGGGCAGCATGAAGTCCAGGCATTTTATCTGACCTGGGATGTTCTTCCTGTGCAAAGTTCTTAACCTCACTGTAGCTATAGGTCTTCAGGGTATTTCATACTTCTGTCACTGATGCTCACCTGTCTCTGTATTCTTCCTTCCCCTTCTCTTTTTTCTCTATTTTCTTTCTTCTCCCCAATTCTTTCCTGCCCTCCCTCCCTTCTTCCCTCCCTCCCTCTTTGTTCTGCTGTCTGTGAAATTAGGACTTCCCTGGGTTAAGTGACGATTATTATGGAGCAAAGAACCTGAGTAAGTCAAACTTACATACTGTTAACTGTATTTCTGGCATGAGTGGAGATGCTGGGGGTGGGTGGAGGGCACGGTAGTNTTCTCTTTTTTCTCTATTTTCTTTCTTCTCCCCAATTCTTTCCTGCCCTCCCTCCCTTCTTCCCTCCCTCCCTCTTTGTTCTGCTGTCTGTGAAATTAGGACTTCCCTGGGTTAAGTGACGATTATTATGGAGCAAAGAACCTGAGTAAGTCAAACTTACATACTGTTAACTGTATTTCTGGCATGAGTGGAGATGCTGGGGGTGGGTGGAGGGCACGGTAGTGTGAGAGTCTGTGAGGATGGACGCCACCACAGAAGGAAGTGGAAGTGGCTCTGAGTGTCACACTTTTGCTCTGGATCCCTGGAACCATAATAAAAGCCTATCTTTCATGTCTGTTTTTTCCTTTTGTACCTTGAAATGGTGTGGAGCTGTCTTGGCATTCCACCTTACAAGTGAGGGGGGCAGCAAGTGCTTCTCCAGGGGTGACCACTCAGCTCATCTCTAGCCTGTTGTTGAGGTGAGGGGTGCCTGCCCGGTGTATTCTTCTCCCAGTGACACAACACTAAAGGATTGGGCTTAAGATTTAGCTGTTTTAGTCTGTCTAAACAGGGGGTGATAGTGCTGTGAAGCCCTTTACCCAGCAAACATCTGGGATGTCCCAGCAGGTTCAGGGCCCTCAGCAGATGGTGTGGGCTGGCTCTCTAAGGGGCTGAGTGGGTGGGAGTCTCAAGAGTGTTTTATGGCCTATGTATATTCAGTGCTTTAGCTTGGAAAACTCTGACCTTCCTCTCACCTCTGGAAAATAATCTTAGAGTTGAAAAAAGAAGGGATCTAGATGACAGGGCCTTATCCTCCCTGCTGTGCACACAGGTGTGTGTGTGCACACATGCGGCTGTGCCCGGCGGGTTCTGTCAGCAAATACTCTTCTTCCGTGAATAATAAAGACATGAGGGTAAAGGTGCTTCCTCCGTGGGTTACTCAGGAACTAGCATGGGTGACTCAGCCAGTCTTTCCTGGGGGCCACAGCATATCACAGTCTGGAACAGTGTCATCTTGGCTGAAACGAGCAATGCCTCACTCCATGGTTTGTTTTGTTCATGTTTCATCTCCATTCTCCTGTCATCTTGGGAGTAGCGCATTTTGTTTGGGCCACACTGTGCTTTGTGCCTCCTGTGAGTACAGTTGCTCTGCCCACTCAGATATGGGTGGGTCCCAGCAGTCTGAGACAGGAGGATCATCTTATCTTCCATGTGTTCTTCATTTGTTATCTCTGTTTCTCGTCTTTTCACGGATGGAGGAGCATCCCTTTTCACCACTGGGGCTGAGCCCTCCTTCCGGGTAGCGATGGCAGGAGGGCTGTTGGTTCCACCAAAAGGCCAACATGTCATTTCCCGGGGACTGTTCATTCAGCCCAGTGCTTAGCCTCCTAGTCTTGAAACACTGCACTGTTCTGTTCTTCAGGGGTTCTATTTGGGGAGGAAATTCAAGAGCAGCCTGCTCACTGGGCTCCTCTTTGCTACTGTCACTGCCTTTCCTTTCCTGTTGATAGCATTGGGAGATGCATTCTGAGATAGGATTTGGAAACTATCCAAGTCAGTTCTCTTGGTTCAGATGAAGAATGGAAGCTGGTAGTCTATAATGGAGGGCCTTGGAAGACTGAAAGCAGCCTGGGAACAAGTGTGAGGTGGCCAGGGTCTCAGGATTGGAGCTGCACCTCTCAGCTGGTGGCCTGATGTGGCAGGCCGCCCGTGGCCTGACTTGGTTGGCAGCTCAGCGTCCGGCTCTTGGAGCATTTGAGTTTTGTGCTGTGTGTGACCTCTCAGTGGTGTGTTCTGAATCAGAGTCTCTTTCTTGTTGGCTTGCAGAGGGAGTGACATCCAACACCAGTGACAGCGAAAGCAGTTCCAGTAAGTGTGTGTCATTCTTCCCTGTGGCATGTAGCTCTACCACGTGTCCCAGCCATCCTCATTCCAGCACTGCATGNTCTGAATCAGAGTCTCTTTCTTGTTGGCTTGCAGAGGGAGTGACATCCAACACCAGTGACAGCGAAAGCAGTTCCAGTAAGTGTGTGTCATTCTTCCCTGTGGCATGTAGCTCTACCACGTGTCCCAGCCATCCTCATTCCAGCACTGCATGGCTGCCATATCTGTTCAGAGGCTAGTGCTTCTTTTAGCCATGTACACTTGGAGATCCTGGAAATGCTGTGGCCATTTTGTCCCTGTGGGATGGGTTTTAGGCTGTGAGTTAAAGGAGAGAATATATGCCCTGCACTTCTGGCCAGGACTTGACTTAAAAGCATCCCTACTGTAGGCACTTGGGGTTGTAGGTGCTGCCAGTTTCACATATTTGCTCAGAGACCAAAAGGAGAATGGCTCCTGGGGGATATTGTCCTGAATTGCTTTTCCAGGTCACTAGTACCTCCTGGGTGAAGGCTTGGTGTCTTTGCCTTTTTGCTGGGCTAAATGACCAGGTGACAGCTCAGGTTTCCTTCAGAAATCCTGTGACCAGGCCAGAGAAGCCACAATTCAAACCCCATGAAGTTTGGGACTACTGGCCTTTTAGGAGTTGTAGCTAGAGGCCCTGAGAATGCATCCCAGAGCTTGATGCAAATATCGCTGCCTTCCCTAGCACTGCCATCGGTCATTTTGGGACCTCCTAGTACACAGTACCCGGAGAAGGCAATGGTAGCCCACTCCAGTGCTCTTGCCTGGAAGATCCCATGGATGGAGGAGCCTGGTAGGTTGCAGTCCATGGGGTCGCTAACAGTCGGACACGACTGAGCGGCTTCACTTTCACTTTTCACTTTCATGCACTGGAGAAGGAAATGGCAGCCCACTCCAGTGTTCTTGCCTGGAGAATCCCAGGGACGGGGAGCCTGGTGAGCTGCCATCTAGGGGGTCGCACAGAGTAGGACATGACTGAAGTGACTTAGCAGCAGCAGCAGCAGTACCCAGTACCAGGTTGCTTGGTGACTCTTAGGAAGTCCTCGTCATTACTAGGATAGACGGAGCTCTCCTGTGTGGGACGAGCAGGGCTCAGTACTGCTCTTAAAAGGCACTGGGGACCTTAGCCCAGCCTTGTGCCACTTTTCTGGGTGCTTCTTCCAGTGCAGGGAAATAGGCAGACCCTAAAAAGGGTAAAGTTCAGCTGCAGCTTTGGGGACCTGCTCGAGTGCCCTGACTTCCTTGCCCGCAGATGAGGGACACAGGCAGTGTGTCTCCATCACTTGAAGCTTTTCCTGTGATTGTTTCAGGAGCAAGAGGGCAACTGAGCAGAGCTGACTGTTACCTATAAGAAGAGTTCTGGGACATTGGGGTGGTTTTTGGTGGAGGCTTAATGGCTTCTGGGTCATGTTCCTTTGCTCAGCTATATTTTGCTGAACAAGAGGACTCCTGACTCCTGTCTCAGGGGTGATGAATGGTTTCCTGTGCTTTCATTCCAGTGGGCAGTAGACAAGCCCACAGTTGTTAGCAAGAACCAGTTGACAAGGCTGTTTTCTGGTAGAGGTTGGGGTGCAGTGAATATTGTAGGGAGATGAAGATACAAGGAGGCAGATTATAAAATGCTAACATGTCTTCAATTTTTGTTGCAGAAGGACAGGAGGATGCTATTCTGTCATATGAGCCAGTGACACGGCAAGAAAGTAAGCCCCCTTCTGAGAGTCTTGCCTTTGAGCTAATCTGGTAGTCATGGGACCCAAACCAGTGGTTGGCCATGGAGAGACAGAGGAGAGATTGATGAGAGATGGCGAAGGTCAATTTCAGTGGGTGTGTGGCCGCTGCTAAAAGAGAGGCTCTGGTCCCTCTCTTCAATGGCTGCTCTGAAAAACCTTGCTCAGCTGTTGGTGCCCATGCACAGATTTCTCCTGAATCTGTCAGAAAGGGAGATGCTTCTGATTTCATACTTGCCTTGGACTTAGATATTCTCAAATTAAAGCCTCTTTGATGTCTTTGTAGTTAAAAGGCAAAATGGTTGAAGATGTGCTGCTCTGCCTGAGCGGTGGCTCCAGCACCTCATTGCTCTAGGCAGACGAGGAGGGAGGTCAGGCCGTCTGGTGAGGGCCTCACTGACTGTTTCCATGCTCACTCTCCAGTTCACTATGCAAGGCCTGTCATCATCCTGGGCCCCATGAAGGACAGAGTCAACGATGACCTAATTTCGGAGTTTCCACATAAATTTGGATCCTGTGTACCACGTGAGAGCCCAGGGTGTCTTTGGGAGGGAGGCGTTGGTGTCCTGGAAATTACTGTTGCTCTCATGTTTTATGGAGAGGGCCTGCGGCTGGGTTCTAGGTATCTCTGGGAATAGGGTACATCCAACCCCCCAGAAGAGATTAGGTAGCCATATATTCCCCCAAAGCTGTCCCAGCCCACTGGCACAGCTTGTTCGGCTTGCTGGCTCCTGGACCATATTTGTCACCATCTCTCTGCCAGATCTTGGCCCAGGAAACCCCATCTTTCTGGTCCAGTTGAAGCTAAGGCAGATAGCTCCTTGTGCGTGTGAGACCTGGTGATTAGAAGAGATATAGGCAAGATAAACTTCTTCCCAGCCTCTTTCCCCCATTCATCTGGAGTGACTCTGGGGCCCTGCAGTGGGGGAACAAGTCAGCCCTCGGTGGCTTGAGGTGGGACATTATCCTTGTGCCACAGAGCATTTCCTCTCTTTCTGCAGATACTACCCGGCCTCGGCGTGATAATGAGGTGGATGGGCAAGACTACCACTTTGTGGTCTCCCGAGAACAGATGGAGAAGGATATTCAGGACAACAAGTTCATTGAGGCAGGCCAGTTCAACGACAATCTCTATGGGACCAGCATCCAGTCAGTGAGGGCAGTTGCGGAGAGGGTAAGGAGAGAAGTGGTCACTCTACAAAATTACCCCTGAAGGGAGCATAGAAATGTTCCTGCCAGAGTGCCGCATGGATCCTCATCCTTCCAGCACATGGCCTAGCTGGTGGCAATGCTGACCAAAGCCATGCCTGTTCTGCATGTTGCCAGCCCCTGGTTGGAGATGTCTCTCTCTGTGCAACTCACCCCAGAGCATCACCCTGTCTGCATCTACAGGTGTGGCCTTTTCTGGATAGTAGGAGCCAAATGTGGAGCCTGGGTACCTCAGAGGTAGAATCTTCCAGGCCTCTCTAGGTGGCCCCACATTTCTCACAGGTGGAAGTTGGGGTCAGCACCATGGGTAGAGGTGGACTGATGGCAGTCCTTTCTTTTTCAGGGCAAGCACTGCATATTAGATGTTTCTGGCAATGCTATCAAGAGGCTGCAGCAGTCGCAACTTTACCCTATTGCCATTTTCATCAAGCCCAAGTCCATTGAAGCGCTTATGTAAGTATTTGCTGAGATTCTCAGCTAGGAGAGGGCTCTGGAAAGGCAATGAAAAATCAAGTGGTTTGTTGGGCAGGGGTAAGACCCAGAGGGTACTCAGTGGAAAGTCTGTGTCCCTCTCTGTTCACTGGGGGCTCCTTTGGATTTGTGTCCTCATGCTTGTACCCCTAGTTGAGCTTTAAGACCTAGAAGTTTGGGGAAGATGTTGAGCCTTGGGCCACTACTGCTCTCAGAGGGCAGCTAAGAAGCTTTCCAGGGAGCCTGGAGCAACCCTTTATATTAATCAAAACATAGAACCTAGTTTGGTACTATGTTCTTCTGTATCTTTGGAAGGGAAATGAACCGAAGGCAGACATATGAACAAGCAAATAAGATCTATGACAAAGCCATGAAACTGGAGCAGGAGTTTGGAGAATATTTCACAGGTAAGTCTCCCCGTTGTGCAGCTGGGGTAACGTGGGAGCAGGAAGATACCTGTTCTATGAGGTTTTTCCAAGAGGCCTAGACGCCTGGCAGTTTCTGGCTGCTTTTGAGCTCGAGCATTTCCAAAGTACTCGAGTGCCCTCCAGCCAGAGTAGTTTAGCCAGTTTATAGTTTGAACCATCATCACCAAATGCTTTGTTTTGTACATTCTGTCTTTGTGGCTTCCTGGGCTATAGCTCCCTGTTTTAGTTTGTTTCCCTCTGCTCCAGGCTCCCCCATCCAGCATTGGCTGCCTTGCATGTTTTACGTACTGAATGAACGTTTGTTGATGATAATGTTTGCCTGGTGTGGTGTTCAGGTGTTCTCTATCAGTGTGTGCACACACGTGTGTATGTTTATATGGTCACCTACTTTAGAAGGGCAGTTCCTAGAAGGTTGGGAATGTTTCTGTGTAATATGTTGCTTACCTTTTGAAGTATGGTGACCTATGTGTGCAGGTTGGTGCTGAATAAACTGTAGCTGATGATGCTGCAAGGTTAGCTGGCCACAGGATTCATAACTGTTCTCGCATGCCTTGGGTACTGGAGCTCCCTTTTCTGTCAGCAACTGTGTCCTTGTTTGCTGCGCTGACCTCTGACATAATGCAGATGTGATGGCCCCAGGAGCACAGCATCTTGCCAGAAATTGTGATTTGCAGCTCCTGCTCTGGATAACCAGGATTTTCCAAGTCTTCCAATGAGGCTGCATCAGAATTGCAAGCTGCTGGCCTTATGGCAGCCAAGAGCAGTACAAACTGCAAGGTCTGGCATCTAATGGGTGCTCAGTAAACATTTTTTTGAGCAACACATTTTCCTACTCATTGCTGCCCAGTCTCAGCAAGTTGACTTCAAACCCTGGGCCTTGAGTGCCTGCTAGCTTCCCCACCGCCCCGAGCTCTTGGACTGCCACCTAGTGAACAAGTGGGCTGAACTGTGGGCTGGTTGGGGTGGATCAGACTGTCAGGGTGTGAGGGGTTGCTGTGGAGCATAATGATAATTCTGTTTTCCTTTTCAGCCATTGTACAGGGTGACTCACTGGAAGAGATTTATAACAAAATCAAACAAATCATTGAGGACCAGTCTGGGCACTACATTTGGGTCCCATCCCCTGAAAAACTCTGAAGAATCCCCTCCAACCATTCTCTTGTGAGCAGAAGAAATCAAGTCCCTCTTCCCTCCTCCCTCTTCATTCCTGTCCCCACGGGGAGAACAAATGACTACTGTTCTTGTCCCCTTTTTTAGATATGTCCAAAAATTAAGTTTTCTAGTCCTGTTCTGTTTTTTTTAATTTTTGTTTTGTTTCAGTTTAATTTGGGGATGATGCCATCTCACTCATCATGTGACTGTGCCCATGCCTGCATGAACCTTTCCCAAGCACTAGCACAGGTGCAAATCCATCAGAGTCATTGTTTTCATAAAACCAAGCAGAAGAGAAGAGAGGAGGACTGATGGAAAGACAGACTGGACGGCTGCGCAGCTTGTGAAGTGAGCCCTTCACACCACATGAGGAGAGGCTCCCAGGCTTTGCTACGATCTGTATGTGGCCTTGCGGCTCAGGACGGCGTGGCGTCATGGCGACAGAAAGTATCTTATTTATATATAGATATATATATGTAATTTATATAAAATATATAGAAATTATTATATATATATATTATACTCTCTCATATAATATATATATATATTCACATGCATTTGGACTAGAAAATCTATGGAGACTTCATCAATGGTACTGTGTTATTAGAGAAATGCTTTAATTTTCATATTCTAGTCAGATGGCATCTTATATCCCAACTGGTTGGGGAGGAAATGAAAGTGGTAGTTAAGTGCTGGACAGAGGGCACCCACATTGGTCATCCTCTTGAGAGGTAGGCTTTTCTCTAGGAGGGATCAGCCAGAGGACAGTGAGAACGGGCTTTTGCCGAGGGGTCAGATGCCGAGGGGTCAGATGCTTGGAGCCGTGACTCTAGAGCTGATGCTGCCCTCGGGGCAAGTCAGGCCCGCATGTGGGGAGCCAGAGAATGGCTAATGGTGCTCCCGCCATATTAAATTGCCGATTGTTTTATGCCACCTGATGTGTCTGCATGAGAGGTTTCCTTTTTGTTCATTTTTAAGCTGCTGTTAAACCAAAACCATGTTGTGCTACTGTGTCAGCCTTTTCATTCTTCCAAATTTTACTTTTACTATTTAAGTGAATGCATAGAATCCAATTTGACTGTGTTCTGAAGGCTCATAATGTTCTGGAAGAGCCGGACCTTGTGATAGACTACGTGACCCAGGTTGGGCCGTCCCATCAGCAGAAGGGGGGAGCAGGTGAGAGCTGACAGGAGCCGGGGCTCCTATTATGTCCCTTCGCTCACCTGCCTGGGATGTGCTGGGCTCAGCTGAGGCCCTGCCATGGGGTCCACTGGCAGGGATGGGGAGTCACTTGCTGTCCAGCCCTGTGCTGGGACAGTGGGAGAGCCCTGAGCTTGGCCAGCCGCGTGATGAAAAGTTTGATTTGGTTTTTTTTCCACAGCTGCTTCATATACCCTACCTACCCCACCCCCTCAGTAAAAGCTGGTAGCTTACTGTTTCTTCAAGAAGAAAGTAGACTTTTAATGCTGTCAGTTTGAGCTATAGAGCTAAGATTCACTTACTGTTGAGATGTGAAGCTTTGTTGCTTTTTCCCAGAGTCATACGGTGGTGATTGTGGTCAAGGGGCTTTTTTCTCTACCACAGATGCAGGCGGCAGGTATGGCTTAGGCCCCATGCCACCCTCCTGTGCTCCTTTGAAGCCACCATACCTCCCTCAGCTCCACACTGGAGGCACAACACAGGCGAGAAGAGAGTGGATATGCTCAGCCCTAGGGTTGAGTCTGTTGTTTCCTAGCCCACTGTGTCACAACCACTGCAAATGACACATGTTGAAGATGCTTTGAGTGCTACCATCCAAACTTAAGGAATCTGTTAACAGTTCTCCTACCAGCATGACTAGGCTAAGTGTAAAGTCTGGGGCCCAGAGTGTGGGTGAAGAAAGGGTGGCAGCTTTCCCTGGGCAGTGCACTGGATTGAAGGCAGGAGGGGTGAAGTGGTGGCCAATGATGACTCTGGTGAGGAGGGGTGAAGCTGGGAATGTTGTTGATTTCTCTGATGTGAAGTGATGTAGTCTGAATGATGCTCAACCCTCTACCCCTCCCAGGGAAGAAAAGCAGAGATTCAAAGCAAGCATGACACTAGTTGGTTGACCAGTGTTCCTTCCAAGGAGGACATATATTTTTTAATAAATGATAGTTGCGATGAACTGTGGCTCAGAGACCTTCTTGAAGTAGCTGAGAGGGGATGGTGGGGCAGAGCAGTGGGAAAAATGCCCCAAAACTTTGGGGACCAAAAGGCTCTCTCCCTAGTGACCATCAGCTGCCCAAGTCAGGCTTCCTCTGGCTAGCCCTCGACTCCCGTGGCTGTAACAGGTCCTTTGTGAAGGCTGTATGTTCAGTCTTCTATTCCCGCCCCCGAACACTCTCCAGTACTGCTGGCCAGGTGTGTGTGGAGGGCATCCGCATTCTTTGGGGCAAAATGCCAAAGGTACACAAGACAGGAGGTGCCTACTGCCACACAGACATTTGTTAGAGAAAGCAGGAGGAGCCAAGGGAGTAGCAGAAATCCGAGTACTAAATACGGTAAGCAAACCCAGCTACCAGAAAGTGTTGCTGTGCAAGGGAACCAAGGGTGAGATGGGACCAGGTTGCAGAGCAAGGTGTCAGTCATTCTGGCAGCCCTCTGCTGAGAGGAGGAGCACTGGGAGCAGGTGTCTGTGATTTGGCTGATGTTCCTGCAGCTCGCGTGCAGAAGCCTGAAGTCGTCCTGCTATGATTCAAGTCTAGAGCGATGACTGAGTGTGTGGGGGCTGAACTGCAGTGGGGATGACTTCTTAGCTGTTTGGGGCATGTGGCAGTTTGCAGGGTGCTTCTTTTCACACATTCTCTCATTCACCAGAAGGCAGCCTGACAAAAAGAAGTCCCCAAAGCACTCTGTGGGGTTTTAAGGAAATCTGGCTCCTAAGTGCAAAGGGTACAGAGAGCTGGCCTCTGATCCTGCTGTGCTGAGACTCTGGCTCCACAGCTGCTGTCCCTCCTGGAGGCGGTGCGGCTGGAGAAAACGCAGCCCCGGCGGGAAGATGCTGAGCAAGTTGAAAAGAGCAGAGGTGGACACCCTGACCCTGATCTCTACCACCACCATCTCCACAGGGAGGCAACACTACGTTCTCTCCCAGGCTTTGCTGCTGACAACACAGCCAGTCACGCCCTGGCTTCTTCGTTTAACAGACCTTAAAACATTCCTAGGATGATCTCGTGACTACATAAATTACAGATACAAATGACCAACTTTATCTTAAGGTGAAAGTGGTTCAAGAAATTAGCTAATGAAAGCAAAATCTTTACCCAAAACAAGTGTGGAAGTTAATTCTCAAAGATGAAGCTAATACGTCAGATACAGAGGAAGGTGGAGGCTGAGCTGCAGGACAGGGCAGAGACTAGAGGGAGCGTATCCTGAGTGGGTCAAACTCAAGCAAAAAAGGAGGGGACTGAAAAGGGCCACTGGGCTCCTTGAGCACAAATGCTAGTGTTAAAGGACAGTGGAGCCCTCTCCACAGGGACAGTACTTACCTGGTGCCAGCCACTGGAGATCATGGTGTCAGACTGGCTGCTGAGAGAGCCTTAGCTTTCTCAAGGTAACCCCAGGAGCAAGTGCCCACAGCTTGCCTCAGTTGCTCCCTTGTTTTGTCCTTTATCTGTGTTCCCACCTAGGATTTTGTGACCTCGATGCCACTAATCCTCTTACTCATTCAATCAGTTCCGTGGCACCTCTACAACTTCTATTACTGCAGGTAACATTGTGAAGCTAAAATTCCAATTTCCTCAAAAAGTCTCTCTTCATCACTTCCCAGAAATAGCAGAACTGGTGTGTCCCCTCCCCATTCCCCACCCCATGTCTTGATTCTTGTGGAACCAATGTGGTCTTGATAGTAAGAGTTGTCACAGAGGATATTCTGTTCAGCAGTGAAGCCCTCACTAGATTTTTATCTGCAGCATCGGGTTGATACCCACTGTTTTTTTACGTGTTAGACCTAATGGAGTCCCTCTGTGTCCTGTCCATCCTGGCAATCTCAGAAGCATCTATCTAGTACAGGTCAGAGGACTGGAAAGTGGGTGGTTTGAGAAGAAAGATTCAGACCTGCCTGCTGGTAGTGAAGAGCACGTGCAAGAGGATGTTCTCCTGAGACTGGCCTTCCTGTTGCCACAACCATCCTCCCTTCAAGCATGGAGGGAAGAGATTTGATGACGTCTAAACCTGTGGTGAATGTGAAGTTTGTTTTCTGTTTTGTGGAGAACTTCCGTTCTGGAGTCCCTGCTACTTCTCTGATCTTGCTCTGTCAATTAGGACTCCTTTTCATTGCCAACTGCTTCTTCTTCTTTAGCTCCCTTTCTTTTCACTCTGCTGTCTTCTCACCAGGAACTGAACAATCTCCAAATCTGCTCCCTCTTACTGACCATTCATTGGTTCAGTACAAGTTTATCAGGTAACCAAAACCGCTCAGGGTCAGCTAGGACCTCCCAAAAATGATTTTCAAAGACTCTTCTCTCAGCATCACAGAAAGATAAACATCTTTCTGTGCACCCCCCACTCCTTGTGCCTCCATTCCTCCCTGGAGCATTTTGGCTTCAAGCAAGACTCCTTCACTCTTCTCCCCCATCCTAAATGCCAGCATTTTCCTGGTCACCTAGGCTCAAAGTCTGATTTCTCTCCTTTGGTTATCATATCCAGTCTCCTACTGAAAATTGATTCTTTGTGGTGTCCATTCAATTTAGTGCTTTGTTTTCATTTTCACTGCCACTACCCTCACAATAAGAAGAGCCATGACCAGCGAGCTCCTCATGAGAGGCCTTGTGCTTGGTGCTGGAAATACAATAGCAAATCAAAGGAAGACAGTCCCTGCCCTCCAGGAGCTTCTAGTCTAGTGGGGAGAGGGCAACAAACAAGTAACTAAGTATATAATTACATGTTATACTAAATGCTGTGAAAGAACTAAATAGGATGTGGCAATAGAGAGTAATATAGAGAGGGGCCCTGCTTAGAGATGGCGTCTAGGGAAGGCTTCTCTGAGAAGGTGACATTCAGGTTAGAGCTATAAGTTCAGCAGGGCCAGCTTGGTGACAGGAGTCTGGGTTGTGGGGGAGGGATATACTGAATACCCTCCACAGGCCCTGGTCTGCTTTTCCATATTACTTACTCTATGTTTCTCTATAAACCAATCTAGAGTTGCCTTTTAACCTGTGAGCAAAGCCTGTGTCTGGAATGTTTCCAGTCCTGATCTCTATGGAACCCTTCAACTTTCAGCCTCAGTGGCATTTTTCATGGTAATGCCACAGGTCTTTCCAGAAGACCTTCCCCCTCCCTTTGCACCACTTTAGCAGTTTATATGAACTTACTCTGTTCTTCCTTGTCCATAACATACTTCTTCAACTAGACAGAAAGCTTCTAGAAAGCTGGGATTGCATCTGATGTATCTTTGTATCCCTTACAGCAGCTAATACATGCTAGATGCTCAATAAATGTTTGGTGAATGAACTCCCCCTTTCTGGGCCTCACTGTCTTAACCTAAAACAGGAGGAAGTTGCACCGATGAGCTCTACAGCCACTCCCAGCTCTAAGGCTCATTGACGATGATAAAGTAGAATTCTAAAGGACGCATACTATGCAGAACCCCTCACAAAAAGACAGTTAATGCCTTTTGTGGATTTGCAGTTGGAAAAAACCAATGAACAGTGATGCAGATGATGCGAGAGGCTTAAATACAGCTGCCAAAGAACACAGCCCGAGAGCACATTAGGGTTATACATGATCAAACATCACACGCTTGGTGCCTGCTGCAAAGGAGGGTGGAAAAGGATCCAGAGGCGTGTGGACTAGGATGTGGGAAATTTCCTTTTCCCAGCTGGATAGAAGTGTAGGATCCCAGGGCAGCTTGAAAAATAGAAAACTGATAGAAGGTGGTGCCGATTCTGATTACTTATCCTCAGAGAAATTGTGCTAGGAAAATACGGAAATAGAGGTGTCAAACACGCCACTAGATGCCCTCCTAAGGAGAGTGTAGGTGCCACAAGGTGACAAATAGTAGCTCCTGGTGGTGTTTCTCCTGAGAGTGAGGGCTGTCAGCTGTGAGACTCCACCCAGGAAGTGCTTCCTGGTTCTGAGGCCCTGCAGGCAGTGATGCCCCAGGTTGGGCTTTTAGAGCAGTTGCTGGCTTTGTGTTTGCTTTTCAACTTTCAGCTCTTGAGGCATTAAAAAGATTCCCACACAAAAAAAGGTTCCCTTACCTTTGACCTATCAGAGAGGTTGAAGTGAGGGGAAAACTGCAAATAAGTAAACTCAAAATGTAAAGGTAAAAATCCTAAAAAAGTAAAGGGGAAACCCACCCCTTGCTGTTAAGTAGAGGAGACAAAAAGAGCCCTCCCTCTCTGGGGTACTAGAGTGCACCCCACTATTTTCAGAGAGTGACAGACAGAGAAGGTAAAGGGGAATAAAAACCAGAGTCAAGACTCTAATGAGCAGAAGACTGCGAAACAACAGAAAAGGTAAAAACCCCACCTCACTCTGGCTGCTGTATTAAAGATAGGAAGCCTTTCCTGGGGCTGGGAAATTCAGATCTTGTGGAAGAGGGTGTCAAGAGGTAGNTCAAGACTCTAATGAGCAGAAGACTGCGAAACAACAGAAAAGGTAAAAACCCCACCTCACTCTGGCTGCTGTATTAAAGATAGGAAGCCTTTCCTGGGGCTGGGAAATTCAGATCTTGTGGAAGAGGGTGTCAAGAGGTAGTGGGTGCAGGGAAACACGTGACCCTGCTAGAGAGCAAGAGCCAAATAATAATTACAAACCTTCAGAAGGACTTACTGTAATAGGTGTCAGGCATCGCTCTACCAGCTTTGCATGTATTTACTTATTTATAACAACTCTATATAACTGTTGTTATGGAATCTTTATAAGCAAGAAACAGGTCCAAAGTGAGGTTAAGCACCTCATCCAAAGTCGTACAGCTAGTGAGTGGGAGAGCAAGGATTTTAACTTGGGCAGTTTGGTTCTGCGTTTTGCTGCTTTGGTGTGCTGCCTCATCTATTTCTTACTACTTCCCACCTTGGTATTTGCAGTCTGGCTTTTGCCCTCACTACTCCACTGAAACTGCTCTCACATGTCATGAATTCCAAACCAACAGATTTTATACTTTTACAGAGGTATACAAAGAGCTCTACCATATTTCACACTGTTGAAACATTCTCCCCACCCAGACCTGAAATCTTTGCATGTCTGTGTCTCTGTAATAGTCCTCACATCCACCATCACTGTTTTTACTGCTATTATCCCAATTCGATTCTTCATTATTTCATCCATTCAACAAACATAATTCCATGTGTCAGGCCCTGGGGATACAACAGTGAGCAAAACAGATAAGTCTGCCCTTATAGAGCTCACTGTGGAGGAGACAGGCATCAAACAGTCACAGAAATAGATATTTACAAACATAAGTGCTATTCATGAAGGGTGTGGGGCCTTATAAAAGGGTGAAATAGAGACGTTATAATGATTTACAAATTAGGCTTTCTCTAGCCGTCTAGTCAAGGCTATGGTTTTTCCATAGTCATGTATGGATGTGAGAGTTGGACTATAAAGAAAGCTGAGCGCCGAAGAATTGATGCTTTTGAACTGTGGTGTTAGAGAAGACTCTTGAGAGTCCCTTGGATTGCAACGAAATCCAACCAGTCAATCCTAAAGGAAATCAGTCCTGAATATTCATTGGAAGTACTGATGCTGAAGTGAAGCTCCAATACTTTGGCTCCCTGACGCAAAGAACTGACTCATTGGAAAAGACCCTGATGCTGGAAAGATTGAGGGTAGGAGGAGAAGGGGATGACAGAGGATGAAATCACCAACTTGATGGACATGAGTTTGGGTGAACGGGAGTTGGTGATGGACAGAGAGGCCTGGCATGCTGCAGTCCATGGAGTCGCAGAGTCAGATACGACTGAGCGACAGAACTGAACCGAGACTCTCCCTTCCAATCCACTTCATGCACTGTTGCCCTGATGTTCCCACAGTCTGTCTTTGACCATACCACTCCCCAGTTCAAATTCTTCCATGGCTTAGAGAATCAAGTTCAAATGCCTTAGTCAGGTGTTGGAGATCCTCCATAATTTGCTTCCAACCTATATTTCAAAGCTTTTCCCCAATATTTACCTTAAGCACTCCATATTGCACATAAAAGGAACCATTCACCATTTCTACTACTGGAAGACTATGCTTTTGCCATGCTGGGGTTTTTTGTTGTTGTTTTGTTTTGCCTAGAATACTCTTCCCCTTGTCCCTTATGTCCGAATCCAGTTCAACCTTCTCCACAAAATATTTCCTGATCCCCTCCTTTGGTAATCTCAACACATTTCCCCTACTTTTATATTAGTCACATTCTATCTTTAATATTATAATCATTGTAATACATTAATTGTAAGCCTAACCAGTTCACTGAGGGTAGGATCTGGGTCTAAACCACAACTACTCATTGGCTAGATGGACAGATGAATGAATGAATAGTTGATGGCTTCTGGGTTGACAATGTGGAGGGGGCCATAAGTATGCCAACATAGTATGAATATTTTCTCTGATCATGTATTTTCATTGCAGTTTGGCAGAGAGCTATGGTAAAGCTATCAAACAAATGCCCATTTCCACCTTCCTTTGCCTCTTGATTTAACAAGTGGACATCTGGTAGGAATGAATGGCCCCACCAANCAACATAGTATGAATATTTTCTCTGATCATGTATTTTCATTGCAGTTTGGCAGAGAGCTATGGTAAAGCTATCAAACAAATGCCCATTTCCACCTTCCTTTGCCTCTTGATTTAACAAGTGGACATCTGGTAGGAATGAATGGCCCCACCAAAGGAGACATATAAACCATCCCCAATGACTATTGTGACTGGAAAATTCAATGACATGATCGATCAAGTGTTTTTTTCCCTTACAAAAGAAAACTGATACTTTAGAAAAGAAAATATGAATGGTGAAATAGCTGCCTATAGAGATGGAATTGCAGAATAGGATTTGTCTGGACTATAGTTTAAAATATTGGATTGCTGGACTCTTGGCTAGGGACAGAGTTCTCTACGATAACTGGGAAAAATGTGTTTACCCAAAGCCTTGCCGATCTGATAAAGAGAACTTTAAATGGAAAATGGAGGGGAAAGGAGGAAAATGACCTGATAATATAAAATCAGTTACTATGATATCAGCTATGACAACAAGAACAGCAATGGAAGAGGTGCCTGTTCAGCCATAGGAGAATACATCTGGGAAAAGTCATAAGTAGAATTTATGGCTTAAGCTGTGTATCAACGCACAGCACATACACTCGGTTGAACCACATGAAATTGCCGATATTCTACTGCTTTGACTCACAAAAATGACAACTTCATATGGTTCAACCTAGTATTACAAGGTAATCTTGAAATTTTACCTCAAGGCAATAAATATTAACTAAAAGATATTGAGACTTGGTGGAATGAAACACAACTAGAATGTGGTATCAGGAGCACAGTGTAAAGAAAGACTCCCTTGAGAATGGGAGATGGCATTGTGCTGTGTGCATCAGTTCAGTTCAGTTGCTCAGTCATAGCCCACTCTTTGTGACCCCATGAGCCACAGCACGCCAGGCATAGACACCCACAAATGTGAGGACAAAGTCCTCTACAGAGTTTTGGTGAAGTTGAAAGGCGAAAGGAGCTGGAGTAATACAGGGTAAGCATGTCACACAGCACTTTACAAAATGGGAGAAATGGCTGATATATTCCTGACAGATCACAAAAATGGCGTTGGGCAAGATTCAGCAGCAATGAGGTACTTTGTCCAGGGTTTCTATTGTTTCATTTGCTTAAAAGCAGAACATTGTGAAATATTTTACTTGTCTTGCTGGCAATATTTCCCCTCAGAAAGTAAATCCACAAGTAGACTGTTTACTCTCCATGGCCTAATTCTGACCAATAACAACTGATTAGTGAAGTGGAAACAAAGAGTAACCATAATAGCTCTGAACTTCTGACAGCATAAGGCTGGACATAGTAAGGTATTTTGCTCTAGAATTTAAGAAGGCAGACTTCAGATGGTTCAGAGAAGTACCTTGTNAGCTGATACCACTAAAAGAAGAAATTGGAATAAAGTGTTTCTGGGGATAAGGGATCAAGATAATGTTAAGTTATAATTTAATCATGTTGAGACTGAGGCAACTTTGGAGATATGTAGGCTGTTGCAGATATGGACTGGAACTCAGGTTGGAGAATATCAACCCATTTAAACGACAGATTATAGAATATGGAGAAGGAAAGAGTAGAGAATATTAGAAATGTTCATAGTTGGGTGCTAAGAGGAAAAAGGTAACACAGAAGAGTGATGAGAATATAAAGGACAAAGAAAAGACAATTTCAGTAAGGAGGCAGTGGTTAATGAAGGCCAGGGTAAAGAAAGAAGTCATCAAATTTGTCTAGGAGATAGCAACTGGTGGCCTTGTATAGTGTGGTTAGCAGTACAGAGAGTGATGCAAAGAGTGACTCAAGATGAAGACAGACAGGTAGGCAGGCCCTTGTAGGTCATGTTCAAGATTTTGGTTTTTAAGAGCAATGGGAAACTACTGAAGGAGATTAAGCAAGGTCATATGTATTTGAAAATTTAAAAGATCACTCTGGTTGCTAGATGGAGAGATGAAGAAAGCAAGAGATGCTAGGAGACCAGCTAAAAGTTTCCTGTAGTAGCCGAGGTAAGAGATGATAACCTGAACTAGGTTGGTGATGGTGTAAGATAGGAAAAAATGAATGGACACGATATTTAGGAGGTAGAAATGACAGGACTTAGTAATAGAAATGGGAGTGAGGGAGGAGTTGAGGATAACTCCTAGATGTCTAGCTTGGGTAATTAGAAGAATGACAGTGCCATTCAACGAGTTAGGGAACTGGAAGAGTTTTATTTTCATTTGCATTAACTGCCCTCCTGTTCAGCACAGCTCAGGTGAACCATTAATCTTCAACAAAGAAATGCATCTATGCAGCTACTCCAGCAAATAGAGGTGTCTGCACTTATGACTTTCTCGCGCTCATATCTGAAGCCAGTTTTCTCTGTCCTTAAAGATCTTAATAAATATAGCAATCATATATATCTCTAACAAAATTTCAGATGTTCTGGAACACAAATGCCATCTTTTCAAGTTCTCTTCAGGGGTCCCGAAGTATATCAGCTTTATTGAGATATAATTCACATACCATACCATTTACCTATTTAAAGTGTACAATTCAACAGCTTTTAGTATACTCACAGAATTCTGCCACCACTACCACAATCAATTTTAGAATATTTTAATCCCCCTAAAAGGAAACAACCGTGCCCATTAGCAGTCAATACCCATAAATTGGACCATTCTGGGCATTTTGGATAAGTGTCCTAAGTCACACAGTATGCAGTCCTTTATGATCGGTATCTTTCATTTAGCATGTTTTCAAGGTCCATGTTGTAGCATGTATCAACATTTCATTTTTTTAATGGCCATATGACATTTTGTTTATCCATTCATCAGTTGGTAGACATTTGGGTTGCTCCCATTTTTGGCTATTATGAATAATGCTGCTATGAAACATTTCTATATAAGTCTTTGTTTAGCATTTAATTTTTATGGGTAATATCTTGAAGTGAAATTACTGGGTTATGTGGTAAGTCCATGTTTAACCTTCTAAGGAACTTAGCCAGACTGTTTTCCAAAGCAGCTGTACTACTGTAGAGTAACACAGTGTATGAGATCATCAATTTCTCTACATCCTTGTCAATACTTATTATTATATGTCTTTTTGATTATACCCATCTTAGTGGGTATCAAGTGGTAGATCACTTTTTTTTAAATCACTGTGTTCTGATGTGCCTATCTCTGATGACTAATGATGTCAAGAATCTTTCATATGCTTACTGGTCATGTGAATATGTTCTTTGGAGAACTGTCCATACACATCCTTTGCCCATTAAAAAATTTATTTGTTTTTATATTATCAAGTTGTAAGAGCTCTTTCTATATTCTAAGTACAAGTCCTTTAACAAATATATGATTTCCCAACATTTACTGCCCTTCTGTGGGTTGCCTTTTCGCTTCCTTGATGGTTCTTCACAGAAAAATTTTTATTTTGCTATTATCTAATTTATTGATTTTTAAAAGTTTATTGCTTGTGCTCTTGGTGTCAAGCAATAAAACTGGACATGGAACAACAGACTGGTTCCAAACTGAGAAAGGAGTATCTCAAGGCTGTATATTGTCACTCTGCTTATTTAACTTATATGCAGAGTATATTACGTGAAATACCAGGCTGGATGAAGTCCAAGCTGGAATTAAGATTGCAGGGAGAAATATCAATAACCTCAGATATGCAGATGACACCACCCTTATGGCAGAAGTGAAGAACTAAAGAGCCTCTTGATGAAAGGGAAAGAGGAGAGTGAACCAGCTGGCTTAAAACTCAACATTCAAAAACTAAGATCATGGCATCCAGTCCCATCACTTCGTGGCAAATAGATGGGAAAATGACAAAAACAGTGAGAGACTTTATTTTCTTGGGCTCCAAAATCAGTGTAGATGGTGATTGCTGCCATGAAATTAAAAGATGCTTGCTCCTTGGAAGAAAAGCTATGACCAACCTAGACAGCACATTAAAATGCAGAGACATTACTTTGCTGACAAAAGTCCATATAGTCAAAGCCATGGTTTTTCCAGTATTCATGTATGGATATGAGATTTGGACCATAAAGGTGGCTGAATACTGAAGAATACTTTTGAACTGTGGTGTTGGAGAAGACTCTTGAAAGTCCCTTGGACTGCAAGAAGATCACATCAGTCAATCCTAAATATACATTGGAAGGACTGATGCTGAAGCTGAAGCTCCAATACTTTGGCCACCTGATGTGAAGAGCCAACTCATTGCAAAGACCCTGATGCTGGGAAAGATTGAAGGCAGGAGGAGAAGGGGACAACAGAGGACAAGATGGTTGGATGGCATCACTGACTCAATGGACATGAGTTTGGACATGAGGAGATGGTAAAGCACATGCTACCATGTGGATTGGCATGCTACAGCCCATGGGTTCACAAAGAGTCAGATATGACTGAGCAAGTGAAAAACAACAATGACAAAGGAGGCATAATATATAATGGAGAAAAAGAGTCTTTAGCAAGTGGTGTTGGAAAAGCTGGACAGCTACATGTAAATCAATAATATTACAACACTTCCTCATACTATATACAAAAATAAACTCAACATGGTTTAAAGACCTAAATATAAAGACCTGACACCAAAAAACTCCTAGAAGTTAACATAGGCAAAACATTACCTGACATAAATCATAGCAGTGTTTTCTTTGGTCAGTCCTCCAAGGCAAACAAAATAAAAACAAACTATAAGGAAAACATCAACAAAATAAAAAGACAACCTACAGAATGACAGAAGTTATTTGCAAATAATTCAACAAACAATGGTTTAATATCTGAAATATAAAAAGTTTATATAATTCAATATCAAAAAGCTCAATAGAAATTGTCAGAAAACTTAAATAGACACATCTCCAAAGAAGATGTACAGACAGCCAATAGGCACATGAAAAGATGCTCGAGATAATTAATTACTAGAGAAATGCAAATCGAAACCACAATGAGTTATCATCAGTCAGAATGGCCATCATCAAGAAGTCTACAAATAATAAATTCTGGAAAGGGTGTAGAGAAAAGGAGACCTTCCTACACTGTTGGTGAGGATGTAAACTGGTGGCACCACTACGGAAAACAATATGGAGTTTCCTTAAAAAACTAAAAAGAGAGTTATCATATGATCCAGCAATATCACTCCTAGGCATATATCTGGAAAAGATGAAAACTCTATTTTGAAAAGATACATACATTCTAAAGTTCATAAACAACATTATTTACAATAGTCAAAACAAGGAAACAACTCAAGTGCCCATCAACATAAAACTGGCTTAAGAAGATGTGTAATATAAACATCCAACAGAGTATTAGCTATAATGCAATTTGCTGCAACATGGATGGACCTAGTGAATATCATACTACGTGAAGTCAGTAAGAAAGACAAATATATGTGGAAGGTAAAAAAATAAATGAATCTACATACAAAACAGAAATAAACTCACAGACATAGAAAACAAACTTGGGGTTACCACAGAGGGAGGAAAGAGGGGATGGATAAATTAGGAGTACTGGATTAATGGATACAGATTACTATAGATAAAAAAAAATAAGTACAAAGGTGCGACTGTATAGTGCAGGGAAAATAATATCTTATAATATCTGAAATTAACACAATATTTTAAGTCAACTAAACTTCAATTTCGGAGACGGCAATGGCACCCCACTCCAATACTCTTGCCTGAAAATTCCATGGATGGAGGAGCCTGGAAGGTGCAGTCCATGGGGTCGCTGAGGGTCGGACACGACTGAGCAACTTCACTTTCACTTTTTCAATTTGATGCATTGGAGAAGGAGATGGCAACCCACTCCAGTGTTCTTGCCTGGAGAATCCCAGGGACAGGGGAGCCTGGTGGGCTACTGTCTATGGGGTCGCAAAGAGTCGGACACGACTGAAGCGACTTAGCAGCAGCAAACTTCAATTTAGAAAATAGAGACTGAAGGGAGAAGTTCAAAAAGGTAGCATAGGAAAACCATGAACACAGTTCCTCTTATGAACACAACAAATTTATAGCTATATTTGGAATGATTTTCCTTTGAAAAAGATCTGAAAACTAGATGGACAGCACCTTCACAAACAAAAGATAAAGGAGACACTTTGAAACAGGTAGGAGAGGCAGAGACATGGTCTTGCCTGGCATTCCACTCTAGGAGCAGTGACCCACAGTTTTGAGGGATACCAAATATGGAATTTTCCTTTGAGGAGTGAAGAGATTGAACCCCAGAACAGGTACCCCAACCCCTGGATCCAGCAACAGAAAGACAAGATTCCAAAATGTCTGTTTTTAAAAATCAATGGGGATTAAGAGTTCCAGGAGAATTGAAGAACTATAGGGAATGAAGAACCTGCACTTAAATGGTTCATAGACAATCCCATTCACACTGAGATCCAGAGGAACAGCAACAGTTTGAAAAGCACCTAAAGTAAGGGAGACCTACTTACTGATCTTGCAGCAGCTACTGGGGAGGCAGAAACTTCCTGAGACTTTCTTTAGGGACAGAAGCATTGGCTGTCACCATTTTTGCAATCATATCCTAAACTGCTGGTGACTGAGCTGGTAGGTGCCATTTTTTGTGTCCGCTTTCTAGCCTGGTGACACAACTGTGCATGCTCTGCACACCCTACACAACAACCTGGCTGGGTGAGCACCCTGAGCACTTGCCTACCCCACACAACAGCTATACTATACATGGACTGGGTGAGAACACTACCCCCTCCCCCACCCTCCTGAGTGCAGCAGTTGCAATGCAATGAGATCAGGCAGTTATCCTGTGCTCTCCACCTGCACAGCAATCTTACCACAGCTGGGCCAGAGGAGCACCATGAGCCCACCCCCATATAACAATTGTTCTTCAACCAGGTCAGCATGCACCCCATCTTCAACCTTCCACCCAACAGCTGTGCTACAACTGAAGGTATAAGCACACACACTTTGCCTCACTCTCCCCATTAGCAGCTATGGCCCCACAAAAACCCACATAAGGGACATCTCTTTAGTGCTTGGCTCTGAGTCTAGGGAAGAATGTGTTTCCAGGCTCCATAGATCATCTATTACACAAGAACTCTCATTCAAGATCAGGAGAGGTAGCTATTTTGCCTAATATATGTAGATAAGCATAGCATCTTGCCTGGAAAATCCCATGGATGGGGAAGCCTGGTAGGCTACAGTCCATAGGGTTGCAAAGAGTCAGACACGACTGAGCAATTTCACTTCATTTCACTTCACTTTAAGCATAGAGTCAGACAAAATGAGGATATACAAGAATATGTTCCAAGCCAAAGACCAAATTCCCAGAAAAAGATTTTAATGAAAAGTACTCAAACAATCTATCTTATAAAGTGTTCAAAATAATGGTTAAAAAGATGCTCACCAAACTCAGGAGAATAACAGAGAAGAAAATATTACTATAAGAAAGAACCAAACAGAAGTTATAACTGAGCTAAAAATGCATTTCAGGGATTTAACAGCAAATTAGAGCAACGAAATAAAAAAAAGAATTAAAAAAGTGAATTTTTAAAAAGTAAAGATATTTTAAGGGACCTCTTGGATAACATCAAGAATATTATTAGTCACATTAAAGGGGTCCCAGAAGGAGAAGAGAGAGAAGAAGGGCCAGAAAAATTACTTGAAGAAATAATGGCTGAAAACAACTCCCATCTGTAAGAGGAAACAGATATCTAGGTCCAGAAAACCCAAAGAGTTACAAATAAGATGAACCCAAAGAAAACCACACCAAGATACAGTATAATTAAAATAGTAAAAGTTAAGGATAAAGAGAGAATCTTATAAGCAGCAAGAGAAAAAACAATTTATTACATTCAAGGAAAACCATATAAGACTATCAGCAGATATTTCAGCAGATAATTTACAAGTCAGAAGGGAGTGGCAAGACATATTGAAAGTGCCAAAAGGAAAAAATTTTCAACCATGAATTTTCTTCCCAGCAAGGTTATCACTCAGAATTGAGGGAGTGATTAAGAGATTTCCAGATAAGCAAAAGCTTCAACTCTTTTAGGAATTCACCACTAAGCATGCCTCACAAGAAATGTTAAAGGAATTTTTCTAAGCTAAAAAAGGCAGTAATTGATAATAAGGAAACTTATAAAAGTAATACTCTCACTGGAGAAAGGTAAATGTATAGTAAAAGTAGTAGATCAATCACTTATGAAGAAAATATGAAGGTTAAAAGACAAAAGCAGTAAAATTAACTATAATCACAATATTTAGTTGAGGGACGCATAAAGTGAAAATACATAAATGGTGCCATCAAAAATATAACACTTGTAAAGGATGGAGCAAAAATGTAAGCTTTTGAATGAGTTTAATGCTAATTTACTATCAACCTATAAGAAACTGGTATATACACAGACTGTTATATGTGAACCTCATGGTAACCACAAAGAAAAAATTCTAGGAAACACTCAAAAGAAACATTAAAGAAAGCCACTAAAGCACAAAGGAAGAGAGAAAGAAAAGAAGAAAGGGATAGAGAGAAACTACAAAAAGAAATAGAAAATAATTAACAAAATAGCAGTAAGTACATACCTATCAATAATTACTTTAAAAGTAGTGTGAAACACTCACAATCAAAAGACACAGAGTGGTTGAATGGATTGAAAAACAGGAACTATCTACATGCTATCTACAAGCGATTCACTTTAGAACTAAGGACATCCACAGGCAGTGTGAAGGGATGGAAAAAGATATTCCATGCAAAAGAAACCAAAGAAAGGTAGTGCAGCTATACTCAGATCAGGCAAAACAAACTTCAAAATAGAAACTATAATAAAAGAAAAAGAAGGGCACTACATAATGATAAAGAGGTCAGTTCAGAAAGATATAAAGCACGTTATAAGTATATGCACACCTAAAATATGTAACAAGCTGGAATCAAGATTGCCGGGAGAAATATCAATCACCTCAGATATGCAGATGACACCACCCTTATGGCAGAAAGTGAAGAGGAANGTGTCCCCTCCCTCTTGAACCTCCTTTCCACCCCTCACCCCATCCCACCCTTCTAGGTTGTCACAGAGCACCAGGCTAAGCTTCCTGTGTTAAACAGCAACTTTCCACTAGCTATCTTTTTTATATATAGTAATGTATATGTTTCAGTGATACTCTCTCAGTTCGTCCAAAGTGCTATTTTCCCCACTCTGTCCACAAGTCTGTTTTCTATGTCGGCATCTCTATCCCTGCCTTGCAAATAGGTTCATCAGTACCATTTTTCTAAATTTCATGTACATGCATTAATGTATGATATTTTCCTCTGACTTATCTTGTATAACAGGCACTAGGTTCACCCACCTCATCAGAACTAACTCAAATTCATTCCTTTTCATGGCTGAATAATATAAAGAAGGGTGAGTGCTGAAGAATTGATGCTTTTGAACTGTGGTATTGGAGAAGACTCTTGAGAGAGTCCCTTGGAGACTACAACCAGTCCATCTTAAAGGAGATTAGTCCTTGTTCATTGGAGGGACTGATGTTGAAGCTGAAACTCCAATACTTCGAGAAGAGCTGACTCATTTGAAAAGACCCTGATGCTGGGAAAGATTGAGGGCAGGAGGAGAAGGGGATGATAGAGGATGAGATGGTTGGATGGCATCACCGAATCGATGAACATGCGTTTGGGTAGACTCCAGCAGTTGGTGATGGACAGGGAGGCCTGGCGTGCTGTGGTTCATGGGGTCGCAAAGAGGCAGACACGACTGAGCAACTGAACTGAACTGAATATTCCATATCCCCCTTTGTGGATCATAGCTTTGTCATGGAAGGAGCTTGAAGCTATGAGCCATTCCCTGCAGGACTACCCAAGATAGATGGGTCATAGTGAAGAGTTCTGACAAAACATGGTCTACTGGAGGAGGAAATAACAACCCACTCTAGTACTCTTGCCTAGAGAACCCCATGAACAGTATGAAAAGGCAAAAGGATATGACACTGGAAGATGAGCTGCCCAGGTCAGAAGGTGTCCAATGAGGTACTGGCGAAGAGTGGAGGGCAATTACTAATAGCTCCAGAAAGAATGAAGTGGCTGGGCCAAAGTGCAAACAATGTTCAGTGTCCAGTGTCTGGTGGTGAAGGTAAAGTCTGATGCTGTAAAGCACAATATTGTATAGGAACCTGGAATGTTAGGTCCATGAATCAAGGTAAATTGGACATGGTCAAGCAGGAGATGGCAAGATTGAATATCAACATCTTAGGAATCAGTGAACTAAAATGGACGAGAATGGGAGAATTTAATTCAGATGATCATTATATCTACTAAGGCAAGAATCCCTTAGAAGAAATGAAGTAGCCCTCATAGTCAACAAAAGAGTCCAAAATGCAGTACTGGGTGCAATCTCCAAAATGACAGAATGATCTCTGTTCGTTTCCAAGGCAAACCATTCAACATCACAGTAATCCAAGTCTATGCCTCAAACATTAATGCTGAAGAAGCTGAAGTGGAACAGTTCTACAATGACTTATAAGACCTTCTAGAACTAATGCCAAAAAAAGATGTCCTTTTCATCACAGGGGATTAGAATGCAAAAGGAAGAAATAAAGAGATACCTGGAGTAACAGCCAAGTTTGGCCTTGGAGTACAAAATGAAGCAGGGCAAAGGCTGACAGAGTTTTGCTAAGAGAACACACTAGTCACAGCAAACACCCTCTCTCAACAACACAAGAGGTGATTCTACACATGGACATCACCAGATGGTCAATACCGAAATGAGATTGATTATGTTCTTTCTAAGTCAAAGATGGAGAAGCTCTATACAGTCAGCAAATATAAGACCTGGAGCTGACTGTGGCTCAGATCATGAACTCTTTATTGCAAAATACAGGCTAAATTGAAAAATGTATGGGAAACCACTAGGCTGTTCAGGTATGACCTAAATCAAATCCTTAATGATTATACAATGGGGATGATGAATAGATTCAAGGGATTAGATTTGGTAGGCAGAGTGCCTAAAGAACTATAGATGGAGGTTCGAAAACATTGTACAGGGGGTGCTGCTTCTGCTGCTGCTGCTACTGCTAAGTCCCTTCAGTCGTGTCCGACTCTATGTGACCCCATAGACGGAAGCCCACCAGGCTCCCTCGTCCCTGGGATTCTCCAGACAAGAACACTGGAGTGGGTTGCCATTTCCTTCTCCAATGCATGAAAGTGAAAAGTGAGAGTGAAGTCGCTCAGTCATGTCCGACCTTTAGCAACTCCATGGACTGCAGCCCACCAGGCTCCTCTGTCCATGGGATTTTCCAGGCAAGAGTACTGGAGTGGGGTGCCATTGCCTTCTCCGGTACAGGGGGTGGCGACTAAAAACATTCCAAAGAAAAAGAAATGCAATTAGGCAAAGTAGCTTTCTGAGGCTTTACAAATAGCTGAGGAAAGAAGAGAAGAGAAAGGCAAGGGAGAAAAGGAAAGATATACCCAACTGAATGCAGAGTTTCAAGAAACAGCAAGGAGAGATGAGAAGGCCTTCTTAAATGAACAATGCAAAGAAATAGAGGAAAATAATAGAATGGAAAACACTGGAGATCTCTTCAATAAATTTGGAGCTATCAAGGGAAAATTTCATGCAAGGATGGGCATGGTAAAGGACATAAATGGTAAGGACCTAAAAGAAGAAGAAGAGATTAAGAAGAGGTGGCAAGAATACACAGAAGTATACAAAAAAGGCCCTAATGACCCAGATAACCACAACATTGTGGTCACTCACTTAGAGCCAGACATCCTGGAGTGTGAAGTCAAGTGGGCCTTAGGAAGCATCACTATGAAAAAAGCTAGTGGAAGTGATGGAATTTCAGCTATTTCAAATCCTAAAAGATGTTGTTAAGTGATGCACTCAATATGCCAGCAAATTTGGAAAACTCAGCAGTGGCCACAGGACTGGAAAAGGTTGGTTTTCATTCCAATCCCAAAGAAGGGCAATGCCAAAGAATGTTCACACTACTGTACAATTGCACTCACTTCACATGCTAGCAATGTTATGCTCAAAATCCTTCAAGCTAGGCTTCAACAGTACGTGAAGAGAGAACTTACAGATGTATATACAAGCTGGGTTTCAAAGAGGCAGAGGAACCAGAGATCAAATTGCCAACATTCATTAGATCATGGAAAAGGTACAGGAGTTCCAGAAAAACATCTACTTCTGCTTCAATGACTATGCTAAAGCCTTTGACTGTGTGACTCACAACAAATTGTGGAAAATTCTAAAAGACATGGCAATACCAGACTACCTTACCTGTCTCCTGAGAAACCTGTATGTGGGTCAAGAAGCAACAGTTAGAACCAGACATGGAACAACTGATTGGTTCAAAATAGTTAAAGGAATATGACAAGGCTGTATATTATCACCCTGCTTATTTAACTTCTACGCAGAGTACATCATGCAAAATACCAGGCTGGATGAATCACAAGCTGGAATTAAGACTGCTGGAGGAAATATCAACAACCTCAGATATGCAGATGATTCTACTCTAATGGCAGAAAGTGTAGAGCAACTGAAGAGCCTTTTGATGACGGTGAAAGTGGGCTCTCAAGAGTATTCTTCAGCACCACAATTCAAAAGCATCAGTTCTTCTGCACTCAGAGTTTTTTATGGTCCCACTTTCACATCCATACATGACTACTGGAAAAACCCTAGCTTTGACTATACGAACCTTTGTTGGCAAAGTGATGTTGAAGGGAAAAAGTTAAAAATTATTAGCAATCCTTTGTTCTGATTTAAGAGGCGAGCCATGACTCATAAAAAAAGGACCTGTTCCCTATCAGATGACTTATAGCCTAGTTGCCTGGTCCTCACAAGAGACCCCCCAGGTAATTGTTTTCTCCTGTTAAAGATTACCTAGAGCATTATTCCTTCAGGAATTGGCTAACCGCCGCAAGGAGGTTAATCAACCTCCTCAGACTTGATGTAATTCCAGACCTGTCTCTGTAAAAGTCAAGCTATGTCCACCAATCAGTTTGTTCAGAGTGTCTTCGCCCCTCCTATACCTGCTTGCAGCTTTAGTGTATAAAAACTTTTGTAACTGAAGTCGGGGTTCGTTCGCTCCTTTCGAGGAAGTTCGAACCCCGGCGCGCCGGTTTAATAAACCCTCTTGCTTTTTGCATCGAATTCGAGTCTTGGTGATCTGTGAGGCGACGTTTCCCGAGAATAGGCCTTTCTGGGGCCTAACAATGTCACTACTTTTTAATACACTATCTAGGTTTGTCATAGCTCTCCTTCCAAGGAACAATGTCTTTTAATTTCATGGTTGCTCCTGGCAACCAACAATCTACTCTCTGTTTCTTTGAGGTGTTTTTTTTTTTATGATTCCACATATAAGTTAGGTCATACAGTATTTGTTTTTCTGTCTTATTTCACTCAGCATAATGTCCTCCAGGTATTCATCCATGTTGTTACAAATGGCAGGATTTCTTTCTTTTATAAGGCCAAATAGTTAATTGTGTGTGCATACATATACATATATATATACATACATACATACATACGTATGTATGTCATATTTTCTTCATTCATTCACCCTTAGACTATTTCCATGTCTTGACTACTGTGAGATATGAACACGGGGATGCAGATACCTCTTTGCAACAGTGATTTCATTTCCTTTAGGTATATACTCAGTACTGGGGTTTTTGGAGATGGTTGCTCTATTTTTGCTTTTTTGAGGAACGTGTACATTGTTTTCCATAGTGGCTGTACCAATTTACATTCCCATCAACAGTGCAAAAGAATTCCCTTTTCTCCACATCTCCCTTGTCTTTTCAACAATAGCCATTCTTTTAAACAGTTTTAGGTTCACAGCAAAATTGAGTAGAAAGTATCCAGCATCCCCATATATACCATATCTCCCACTGCACACAACTTCCTCCACTATTGCCATCCTGCACCATAGTGGTACATTTGTTACAATCAGTGAATCTACACTGACACATCATTTTTACCCAAATTCCATGTTACATTAGGATTCACTCTTGGCATTGTATATTCTATGGATTTTGACAAATGTATAATAACATATATATATCACTGTAGTATCATACAGAATAGTTTCACTGCCCTAAAAGTTTCCTGTGTTTTATCTATTTATTCCTCCTTCCTCAATTCATGCTGACAACCAAAGATCTTTTTACTGTCTTCATAGTTTTGTTTTTTTTTGTAATGTCATATAGTTGGAATCATATAGTATGCAGCCTTTTCAGATTGGCTTCTTTCACTTAGGAATATGCATTTAAGTTTCCTTCATGTCTTTTCATAGTTTAATAGCTCATTTCCTCTTAGTTCTGAACAATATTTCATTGTTTGGACATTCCATAGTTTACTTGACTATTCACCTACTGAATGATATCTTGGTCGCTTCCAAGTTTTAGCAATTGTGACTAAAGTTGCTATAAACATCCATGTGCAGGTCTTTTCATGGACATAAGTTTTCAGTTTATTTGCATAAATAACAGGGAGCACTGCTGCTGGATTGTATAGCAAAGAGTATGTTTAGTTTTGTAAGAAACTGCCAAGCTGTCCTTCAAAGTGGCTATACCATGTTGCATTCCTGTCAGCAATGAATGAGAGAGAATTCCTGTGGTTTCACATATTCACCAGCATTTGGTGTCGTGTTTTGAATTTTTGTCATTCTAAATAACTGTGTAGTAGTATCTCATTGTTTAAATTTGTAAGTCTCTAATGACACAGATAGATATAGCTATATAAAGAGAATCTAGCTGTGTTCCTAGAATGAAGAAACTGATTTTCAGTAGACAGCAAGCATTCTGACATATTTTTTAAATAAAAGCCACTAAATGTATGAATNTGCTGCTGTCAAGTCGCTTCAGTCATGTCCAACTCTGTGTGACCCCATAGACAGCAGCTCACCAGGCTCCTCCATCTCCAGGCAAGAACACTGGAGTGGGTTGCCATTTCCTTCTCCAAGGCATGAAAGTAAAAAATGAAAGTGAAGTTCCTCAGTCCTGTCTGACTCTTAGTGATCCCACAGACTGCAGCCTACCAGGCTCCTCTGTCCATGGGATTTTCCAGGCAAGAGTACTGGAGTATAAAGTATATTTTCAGGCTATCTGGTATATTTCTGTTAAATCTTCCATACTGAGTATGTTATTTAGGTATTTTCTATCTTTTCTTTTTATTGTTTTTATTCTTCTAAATGCCTGCCATAGATTGAGATAGGTGAATTAAATTTAATATGTTTATGTTCTTTCTTATAATTCCTATAGTTTGATATAAATATTCATCAAAGGTATCATGAATATACACTAAAATGACAGCCCAATAATTTTTAAATATAAGGAAACCAAATTCACCATTTTTTAAAATAATAATACACCATGACCAATTGAATTATTCCAGAAATCCAATGATGACTTAATTTCAGGAAATGTATTATTATTATAATTTAATATATTAATACTTCAAACGAGAAAAACCATGTGATGATCTCTAGAGAAGCTTAAAAGGCATGTAATTTGGGACTTCCCTGGTGGCACAGTGGATTAGAATCCTGCCTATATAGATTATCCTGCCTATATAGAGGATACAAGTTTGATACCTGGTCCAGGAAGATTCCAAATGCCACAGAGCAGTTAAGCCTGTGCCCCACAACTACTGAGCCTGAGCTCTAGAGCCCATGGGCAGCAACTATTGAGCCTGAGTGCTGAAGCCCATGGACCCTAAAGCCCACCTACTACAACTACTGAGCCTATGTGTTGGTTGCAACAACTGAAACTTGCACACCTACAGTTTGTGCTCTGCATCAAAAGAAGCCACTGAAACAAGAGCCTGTGAACTGTAACAAAGAGTAGCCTCCGCTCATCACAACTAGAGAAAGCCCGTGCAAAGCAATAAAGATCCAGCATAGCCAACATAAATAAATAAATTAATAAAAAATAAAAGGCATGAAATTCAATTCAGTATGTATAGATTTTTTAAAAATTCTAACTAAAACAGGAATAGATGGACACAGTATAATAAAGTCTATATAATAATACCATCCTTAATTAGGAAACCATAGCAAGCTACTATATAGCTTCAAATGATTTACTACTACACAGATTACTTCCTTACAAAATGTTAACAGTATCTGATATTATCATTGTGGTTTGGAAGATTCTGTACTCTACATTTAGTCAAAGTCAACATTTGTTTAAATTAGATATCAAATCCAGTGACCTAAGAGCAATAAAGTCATATTGAACAACGATGGTACTATTTTTATACTCAATACTACAATGAAAATCAAGATAAAATATATTCTTGGGACTTCCCTGGGTGGTCCAGTGGCTAAGACTCTTTGCTCCCGATGCTGGGGCCCAGGTTTGATCTCTTGTCAGGGAACTAGATCCCACATGCCACAACTGAAGATCCTGCATGTTGCAACTAAGACTCGGCACAGCCAAGTAAATAAATAATTATTTTAAAAAATACTCTTACTCTAAGTAGTGTGTCAAAGATTTAAAATACAAAACACAAACACAGAGGGGGTAAAAGCTAGTTCTTAAAGGATCATTTGGCTGTTTATCAAGTATTTCAGTGGCACAAATTTCTGTTGATAAAAGACTAGGTTATTCAGATCCGAAACACCCTTTATAACCATGTTACCATACTCCCAGTCCCACTGTACCTGTTGTTTTCAGGCGATTCCAGATGTCTCTGCATTTATAGATCACATCAAGTGCACGATTTAGGAAGCAGGTCTGTTTGGTAAGAAAGAAATGGGAAAATTAGTCTCAATCAAACAGAACTTTAAGTAAATAAAAATCATATCATTAAAAGCAGTAAAAAATTAAACTAGAAAAATGAAGTATAAACTGAATTCAATTTTTTGATTTATATATAAATATTAGCCTCTATTTTTTTTCTCTTTCCTTTTCTCCCCCTAGTTTTATTGAGGTACAATTGACATAACAGCACTGTTTAAGATGCATAGCACAATCACTTAACTTACAGGAAATTGAGGATTAAACAGAAAATCTTGAATAGTATCAATTTTAATAATCAGGACAGAAGAAAATTGCTTCTAGAATGGTGATATGAGGAGATCTATGGATCCCCTCCCCAGCAAAACTACCACAACTGGTGAAAATGCAAAATTGCCCTAAGGGCATATATTAATAGCCAATGGAGAAACATCTATTCCAGGAAATCTACTAAAGTCTCAGTAAGAACAGTGAGTACCTGTAGCCATTGAACCACGATCTGGCCAACTCCCCTCCCCAGTTCAGTATGATGTAAGAGCACTTTAGGTGGGTATAACCAAGAGGATAGGGCTCACTATACCCTCAGCTTCCAGGCTAGGGATGACCATAAGGGGCATGTTGCCAGGATTTCTCATTCCCCTCCCCAAGATCTGTATTGCATGAATATGTGCTGTCCTTAGTTGCCTGCCAGGCTCCTCTTTTATGGGGACTCTCCAGGCAAGAATACTAGAATGAGTAGCCTATCCCTTCTCCAGGGGAACTTTCTGACCCAGGAATTGAACCAGGGTCTCCTGCATTGCAGTCAGATTCTTTACCAGCTGAGCTACCAGAGAAGCCCAAGTTCTACTATAAACAAGCACAATTAAGAAGCCTGGCACTCTTTTCTTCTACCCAGTCGCCCCAAGCACTGCAGTTGAAAATACTGGGTCACAATTGCCCTCACCTCAGCTTCCTTATAAGAGAGTTTCCATGCTCAAAGAGGCAAGTTTAGAATGTTAGGGGCTATGACTTTTGCTAGTTCCTGACTTACAGAGCTGTATTGTCATTCTGATACAAATGGGTCATGGTCCCTGCCTCTAGCTCCAAAGCAGTGTATAGAGTTTCTGCTCAGGAGGAGAGGAAGGTCATTAGAAGAGTGAGCTCTGTAGTTACCCTAAGGAGACTGACTGACATTTATTGAAATAGAGCTTGGGGAAGTTCAAGTCTAAAGACATTATAAAAAATATTGAAGATTTTGGTGTGGGCAATTAAGAGGAAGCTGGTAACTCAGTGATAATGACAAGTCAAACAGGAGAATACAAGTTTACAGAGATAACTAAGGGGAAGAGAAAGCTAAGATTACTTACCCCTTCAAAGGGGCCTTACGTTAATTGGATCAGACCGTGGAGCAATTTATACCAGAGTATTTTCAAATATGACACGTGCACACACACACACACACACACGCACACACGCACACACCAGTCACCTAGTAATTCATACCAGAGTATTTTCAAATATGTGTGTGCGCACACACATGCACGCACACACACACACATGTGCACACACACACACACACACACACACACACACACACACACACACACACACACACACACACACACACACACACACACACACACACCAGTCACCTAGTAATTCATAAAGACTTACACCTGTGTATGATACCAATAGAAGACCACTCAGAAGCTTAACAGGGTGACCATGGAAAGAGATACTCAAAAATAACCCTGCTAAAACTACTTTCATTCCTTTCCAGGGGAGGGGTCATGGTGACTGCAAACGCAAAGACTGTGATCTCTGAGGAATAACATTAGAAGCTCTATACTACCATACAGCTGCAGAAATAAGACTTCACTGAACTAGCCCAGAGAAGTCACTAATCAAACAAACAAGCACATATTAACAAGTCCCAGAGAGGGGGAATCAGTACCCAAAGATGCTCCAAAATACTATGCAAAACGTTCAGTTTTCAACAAAGAATTATAAAATATGCAAAGAAACAAGAAAGTATGACCCATACACAGGAATAAAGTAGGCAAGAAGAACTGACTTTTGAAAGGTCCAATATTGGAAATTAGCAGACACAGGTTTCAAAGCAGCTGTTTCAAATATGTTAAAACAATTAAAGGAAACCACACTTAAAAAAGGAAGGCAAGATGACAATGTTAGGAAATGTAGAATATTGATTAAAAAGGCAGTGGGACAACATATTCAATGTGATGAAAGAAAACAGGCAACCAAGAATCTAATATCCAGCAAAATTATCTCTCAGAACTAAAAGAAAAATAAAGAAATTCCCAGATTAAAAAAAGTTGCATCTTTTTGCTAGAAGAACCATTTATTAAAATGCTAAGAGAAGTTCTTCAGGCTGAAAGCAAGTGACACCAATAACAATTTGAATACAAATGAAAAAACAAAGTGTACTGATAATATATTTCTTCTTTCCTTATTTTGAAATACTGTGTAAAACTATGTATAGTTTATTTTTATACCTAAAAGATATACATAGACCATTTCATCAACCCAAGAACAAAGTACATTCTTTCTCAAGCACACATGGCACTTTATCCAGGACAGATCATATGTTAGACCACAACACAAACTTCAAATACATTTAAAGTAACGTGAAGTCAGACAAGGTATGTACTCTGTCTACAGTGGAACAAAATTAGTTCTACAGGAATTAAGGCCTCTATCCAGGTGGAGGATGATAACTTTAGGCTGAGGACAAGCATGTGGACCCCAGCCTGGTTGGAACCAGAAGGCTGATATCAGACTGAGATGATGACCATTCTATTATCTCACCACCAGCCAATCAGAGAAGAGCTACACACTTTGCAGTGCCACCTCCCCAAATATTGCCTATAAAAACTTCCCTGAAACCCACTGGGGAGTTCAGGTCTTCTGAGCACGAGCCACTCATTCTTCTTGCATGGCCCTTGTAATAAGCCTTTCTCTGCTCCAAACCCTGACATTTCAGTTTGTCTGGAATGAATTTCAGTTTGACAACACCCTTATTTATAAAGAAGCAAAATGGTTGTTTTGGTTTTGCTCTGAGACTTGTAGATTTATCTTATTTTACTGTGGAAAAGTTTCTAAAAAGAGGTCCCTTTACCACTCAGGACAAGGACTTTATATTCTTTACCTCTAGTAACTAGCAGAGTGCTTGGTACTCACATGTTTTTTTGAGTTGAACTCAACAATGGAAACGAAAGGAAACAAACTATGTTGGCAGAGATCTATTGATAGCTTGTTTCAGATGTGAAGAATCATATAAAAGAACATATTAACAGAAGGAACAGAATAAGCAGCAAGAAGGATTTTGTACCAATTGGAAAGAAAAGAAGCTGGCAAGTATGGGAAATTAGGAAGTTTTCTTTGGCTAGGTAAAAGAAAACAACCAGAGAGATCCAGAAGTTAAAAGCATACAAACATGCTAGAAGTCCAATTTGGTGACTTCTAGCATGAAAGAAGGAAGGAAAGAACTAAAGACAGACAAATCAGTGAATACTCTGGTATATGAGAGAGTGAGATATTGATGTTGCTATCTCCTTAAAAGATGTAAGGTTTAAGCTGAGAGTGGGATTCAGGCAAAAGTACATATTTTGTTTTCTTGTTGTTAAAACTGAGTTTNGAAGGAAGGAAAGAACTAAAGACAGACAAATCAGTGAATACTCTGGTATATGAGAGAGTGAGATATTGATGTTGCTATCTCCTTAAAAGATGTAAGGTTTAAGCTGAGAGTGGGATTCAGGCAAAAGTACATATTTTGTTTTCTTGTTGTTAAAACTGAGTTTCAGTTCTAATGAGGTGGATGAAACTGGAGCCGATTATACAGAGTGAAGTAAGCCAGAAAGAAAAACANGTTTTCCAAATTTGCTGGCATATTGAGTGCAGCACTAGATGGACATTTGTTGGCAAAGTAATGTCTCTGCTTTTTAATATTCTGTTTAGGTTACTCATAGCTTTTCTTCCAAGGAACAAGCATCTTTTACTTTCATGGCTGCAGTCACCATCTGCAGTGATTTTGGAGCCCCTCCAAAATAAAGTCTGTCACTGTTTCCACTGTTTCCCCATCTATTTGCCATGAACTGATGGGACCGGATGCCATGATCTTAGTTTTCTGAATGCTGAGTTTTGGGCCAACTTTTTCACTCTCCTCTTTCACTTTCATCAAGAGGCTCTTTAGTTCTTTGCTTTCTGCCATAAGGGTGGTGTCATCTGCATATCTGAGGCTATTGATATTTCTCCCAGCAATCTTGCTTCTAGCTTGTGCTTCCTCCAGCCCAGCGTTTCTCAGGATGTACTCTGCATAAGTTAAATAAGCAGGGTGACAATATCCAGCTTTGACGTACTCTTTTCCCTATTTGGAGCCAGTCTGTTGTTCTATGTCCAGTTCTAACTGTTGCTTCCTGACCTGCATACAGATTTCTCAGAAGGCAGGTAACGTGGTCTGGTATTCCCATCTCTTTAAGAATTTTCCAGAGTTTGTTGTGGTCCACACAGTCAAAGGCTTTGACATAGTCAATAAAGCAGAAGTAGATGTTTTTCTGTAACTCTTTTGCTTTTTCAATGATCTAACTTGGGGATTGACATATATACACTATTGATACTATGTATACAATAGATAAGCAATGAGACCCTATTGTATAGCTCAGGGAACCCTACTCAGTGCTCTCTGGTGACCTAAATGGGAAGGAAATACAAAAAGGAGGGGATATCTGTATATGTATAGCTGATTTACTTTGCAGTACAGTAGAAACACAATACTTTAAAACAACTATACTCCAATAAAAACTAATTTAAAAAATAATGGACAAAACAGATTTCAGAGCAAAGAGTTAGTGCCAGAGGTTATTTCATCGTGACAAAGGAATAAATTTATTATGATGACATAACAATCCTGAATGTTTATGCATTTAATACCAGAAGGAAAAACTGATAGAACTGCAAGGAGAAATGAACAAATCCATAATTACAGTCACAGTTTTCAAGGAAGGCTCTCTATAAATAATTGACAGACAGGGAGACAGAGAATCAGCAAAGATATTTAACATTATTAGTCTATCTGACCTGATTGACATTTATAGAACACTTGACCTTACATCAGCAAAATACACATTCCACTCAGGTATACAGGGAACATTTACCAAGAAAGACAATCTCTAGTCCAAACAACAAGCCTCAGTATATTTAAAAGGATTCATACAAACTTATGATCATAGACTGAAACAGAATTAAATTAAATTAATTAAAAAGTTATCTGAAAAAAATTCTCTGGAAATCTACAAATGTTTGCAAAATAAAATAGCATTACTTCTAAACAATCCATGGGTTTACTCTGGAGTCAAGTCACATTGAAAAATATGACTGAATTAAAATGAAAACACAATATAGAAAACTTTGTGGATTGTCACTAAGGCAGCACTTAGAAGGTAATTTATAACATTAACTGTTTATATTAGACCAGAATAAAGGTCTAAATCAATAACCGCAGCTTTCAACCTTTGGAAACTAGAAAAGAAAGAGCCAATGAAACTCAAAGTAAGTAGAAGAATGGAAGTGATAAAGATCAGAAAATTAATAAATGAAACAGAAAACAGAAAAAATAGAGAAAAATTAATGAAACCAAAAGCTAGTTCTTTTGAGGTCAATAAAACGGATCAACTTACAGCCACTGATAGGGAGGAAAAGAGAGAAGATACTAATTACAAATATCAAGAATGAGAAATATGACATCACTTTAGAATTTACAGATGTTAAAAGGATAATATGAATGACATAATGAATGATTTTAGGCCAATAATTTCAACAACTTAGGTGAAACACAAATTTCTTGAAAGACATAAACTACCAAAGCTCAGGAAATAATAGATAACCTGAAGAATTCTATTATCTATTAAAGAAATTGAGTTTATAATTAAAAGCTTTCTCACAAAGAAAATTCCAGCCCCAGATGACTTCACTGGTGAACTCTACCAAACGTTTAACAAAAAAATAACACCAATGAGCAACAAAAACTCTATCAGAAGATGTAAAAAGGAAGTGTATTTTCCGATTCATTCTATGCAATAAGCATTACCCTAACAGGAAAAGAAAACCAGAGACCAGTATCACTCATGGACACAGGCACAAATATTCTTAAACAAACTATTAGCAAATCAAATCTAACATATTTAAAAAAGGACACATCAAGACCAAGTGGAGCTTATTCCAGGAAGGCAGCATTGGTTCAACAGTTGGAAAATCAATATAACTGACCATACTAACAAACTTCAAAACACTGATCATTTTGTTTGCAAATGTTTTCTTCAATTCTGAGGGTTGACTTTTCATTTTGGCTATGGTTTCCTTTGCTGTGCAAAAGCTTTTATGTTTGATTCAGTCCCATTTGTTAATTTTTGCTTTTATTTTCATTACTCAAGGACATAGATTGAAAAAGATCTCGCTGTGATTTACATAACGGAGTGTTCTGCTTACATTTTCCTCTAAGAGTTTTATAGTATCTGGCTTCATACATTTAGGTCTTTAATCCATTTTGAGTTGAGTTTTGTGGATGGTGTTAGGGAGTGTTTTAATTTCATTCTTTTATATGGAGCCGCCCAGTTTTCTCAGCATCACTTATTTAAGAGACTGTCTTTTCTCCATTGTATATTCTTGCCTCCTTTGCAACAGATTAGGTGTGTGGGTTTATCTCTGGAATTTCTATCCTGTTCCATTGACCTGTATTTGTTCTTATGCTAGTATGGATTAATCTTTCCAAAAATACACAAACAGGTGATGAAACTCAACGTCAAAAGACAACCCAATCAAAGAGTAGACAGAAGATCTAAACAGATATTTCTTCAAAGACGACACACAGATGGCCAAAAAGCATATGAAAAGATGCTCAACATCACTAATTATTTTAAAAAATGCATATCAAAACTACAATAAGATAGTACCTCATACCAGTTAGAAGGGCCATCATCAAAAAATTTATAAACAATAAATGCTGGAGAGGACGTAGAGAAAAGGGAACCCTCCTACAGTGTTGGTGGGAATGTAAACTGGTATAGACAATATGGAGAACAGTATGGAGGTTCCTGAAAAAATTAAAAACAGAGCTACAATATAATCCAGCAATCCTACTCCTGGGCATCTCTCCAGAGAAAACCATAACTCCAAAAGATACATGACCATTCACTGCACCATTATTTACAATACCCAGGACATGGAAGTGACTTAAATGCCCATCTACAGAGTAATGAATAAAGAAGATGTGGTATAAATATATGATGGAATATTACTCAGCCACTAAAAAGAGTGAAATAATGCCACTTTCAGCAACATGGATGGACCTAGGGATTGTCATACTGAGTGAAGAAAGTCAGACAGAGAAAGACAAATACCATGATAACACCTGTATGTGGAACCTAAAAAAGGGTACAAAAAATTTAAAAAGGGTACAGATGAACTTATCTGTAAAACAATAATAGAGTTACAGATGTAGAAAAGAAACAAGAAACTACTAGGGTGTAAGGGGAAGGAGAGACAAAAGATTGGTACTGACATATACACACTACTGTATATAAAAGCAATAACTAATAGGGACCTATTGTATAGAACACAGAACTCTACTCAGTACTCTGAAATGGCCTATATTGGTAAAGAATCTAAAAAAGAGTCAACATATGTATATGTATAACAGACTATCTTGGTTGTACACCTGAAGGTAATAGAATATTGTATTAATACTTTAATTACTATTAAAGTATACTCCAATAAAAATTTTCTAATTTGATAATTTCAATAGATGTTAAAAAAAAAATCATGACCAAATTCAACATCCATTTCTGATTAAAAACATCTAGGAAACTGGAAACAGAAGGGAACTTCCTCAAGCTGATAAAAAGTATCTATGAAAAACCTATAGCTAACATCATACTTAATGACTGAAAATTGGATGGTTTCCCTCTAAAATCAGGAAAAAGTCAAGGATGTCTGCTCTTTACCAATTTTACTCAACACTGTGCTAGAGATTCTACCAAGTACAATAACACATGAAAAACTGCACCCAGATTGGACAGAAAGTAGTCAAATTGTCTTTATTAGTAGATAACATTACATCTACAAGGAAGCTACTGGAAGCAATAAGTGAATTTAAAAGTCTTTAGGATACAAGATCAATATACAAAAATCATTTGTATTTCTACATACTAGCAATGAACAATCAGAAACTCCAAGTTTTTCTCAAAATGCCATTTGAAATAGCATAAAATATACAGTATACTTAAGGATAAATCTGACAAAAGATGAATAAGACTGATAAAAGATAGAAAAGATCTCTGAGAGAAATTAAAAAGCTAAACAAATAGAAGTATATAACTCCATTTCACAGATTGGAAGATGTTGATTCTCTCCATACTGATGTATATATACATTCAATGGAATCTCAATCAATATTTACTTTTGTAGAAATTGAAAAAACTGATTCTAAAATTCACAGAGATGTACAAAGACTTAACCCAAACAATTTGAATGAGAAGAATAAAGTTGGAGGACCAATACCACCTGATTTCAAATTTACTATATAGTTACATTAATCAAGACAGTGTGGGAATGGTGTAAAGATAACTACATCGGTGGAACACAATGAAGAGTCCAGAAAGGGACCCATACACATGACAGCTGATTTTCATTAAAGGTGTAAAGGAAATTCAGTTGGGAAAGGACAGAACTTATAAATAAATGAAACTGGAATGATTAGGTAGCCATGTGCCAATAAAAGAACTTCAATCCATACCTAAGTCAAAAAAAAGCAAAATGGATCACAGAACTAACCGTAAACTTTAAACCTAAAACGACAAAATTTCTTGAAGAAAACATAGGGAAAACTTTTTGTGATCATGGATTAAGTAAAGACTTCTTAGTTACAATACCAAAAAGATCCATAAAAGAAGAAAAAATATAAATTAAACTTCATCAAACTTGTCATGAAATACACTAAGAAAATAAAAAGAAAAAATTTATAAAACACATATCTGATAAATAACTTGTATTTAAAATATATAAAGAACTTTCAAAATTCAATAAGAATATAAAAGCTCCTTATCTAAAACTAGGCAAAAGATTTATACAAACACTCAACCAAACAAGATGGATGGATGTCAAATATTAGATATTATGTAAATATTAATTACAACCTTATCATGATATCTCAACCTGCTAATTAGAATGACTAAATAAATTTTCCAGTGGACAATTCCAAGTGCTTGTTAAGGATGCAGATCAACTGGAACTTTAATACATAGCTAGTTAGAGCATAGAACTGTAGAGCCATTTTAGAAAAAAGCTTGGCAGTTTCTAACAAACATATACTTATCATATGACCCAGCAAACATATCCCTCAATATTTACCCTAGAGAAGTGAAATCTTGTCATTACACAAAATCTGTAAACAGATGTTTATCACACCTTTATTCATAATCACCCATAATGGAAACCATTTGAATATCCTTCAACTGGTAAATGTATAAATTGCAAATGTATAATGTATAAAATTCATTCATACTTATGAAATACTACTTAGCAATAAAAAAGAACAAATTATATCAGTATGAATGAGTTTCAAAGGCACACACAACAGTATGAGTGAGTTTTAAATGTATTATACTAAGTGAAAGAAAAAAAGCTTCATACTATATGAATTCATTTATATGACATTCTGGAAAAGGTAAAATTATAAGAGAGAAATGAGATTAGTAGGAATCAGGGCTAGAAGTAGTGGGAAGGAGAGACAACAAAGGGGCATGAAGTTAATTTTTTGTTCTATATCGTGATTGTGGTGCTGGTTACATGAGTATATGCAATTGTCAAAATTAACAGAATTACTAATATAAATAAATCTCATAAAATCATACACTAGGCTATAATAAATTTTATTGTATGTATCTTCAGTAAAAATGACTAAAAATGATCACAGATAAATGGAGAAGAAATAAAAAGACTGAGCTTATGTTATGCTTAAAAGGTAAAATAATTTTAATAGAATGTTAAAAGAAAAAGTTTAATAGGAAATCTGGTTGTGTATTTTTTTGCTACTTCTGTTGACTAAAGTTTCAAGTTCTTCTATACTTCAGCATAATATATCAAGAAAAATAAATGCCCAGAAGTCTCTAGTAAAAACCTTAATAATAGACATTGACAGCAATATTAACCTTGATAAAGAGTTGATTCCAATTTGTTATTCCTTAATTAATATACAGGTATACTTTACTACCCTAGAACACTTCTTTTTCAAAGAAAAAATATCCTTTTCTTAGAGTGAATAATGAAGTCCACTGCACATACAGTACTATTCATAAGTAGTTGCTTAACTGGATTAATATAAATTCTGTTTGAACCCATTAACTCAAGTTTCTCAATTTCTCTCCTTGTACCTTTAACAAAGGGCAACCAGTCTGGAGTTCACAATGCTCCAGGATTTGCTCAGTCATCCAGAGTTGAGCAGGAATAATATCACAGCATAGGGAAACCTATAACCAAGTCAAGATACCCATGTGTGCAGACAACTAGCAAGGAAACTATGCTTAACTTAATAGAAAGGACAAAGCACTGCTGGGATAAGGTTCATGTTAGCAATTTTAACACTGTCAACTTTGTGGAGAGAAATTCCATTTTCAGGGCCAAATATCTCACTGATAACCTTCCAGGCTAAGTGAAAACAATTAAAAGGTATCCTGGAGTCTTCCATTCTCTAAAGACAAATTCTTAACTGACTGAATTATAATTTCTCCCTGCCTCCAGCTTTTTAAGGTTAATTTTTAATAGGTTGGTTCAAATGACAAAGTATAAAAAAGTCTACAGTGACAAGACTTCCCCCCAATTCTTGTCCGGTATCTGCCCAGTTCCTGTTTCTTCAGTAGGTAGACCTTTTGCTTTTCTTTTTATGCAACCTTCCATAGTTTCTTGCTGCATGGTTGTATCATCTTTACATAGGGAAGCTAGCATATATATATATATATATATATATNAGGTGGTCTGGTATTCCCATCTCTCTCAGAATTTTCCACAGTTTATTGTGATCCACACAGTCAAAGGCTTTGGCATAATCAATAAAGCAGAAGTAGATGTTTTTCTGCAACTCTCTTGCTTTTTCCATGATCCAGCAGATGTATTTCAATAAATATTTGTTGACTTAAAACCTAAATTATAGTGTTTTTACATTATGGCTGTACCAAGAATGAGTAAACATTAACCTTTACCTCAGGGTTACTTAAGTGCTAACTTTCTTTTACATTCATACAGAAAGGTTTGTGGGGAAAGCTATACCTGCCAAAGAGTCACAAAATTGCTTCAAAATCACTGATAAGTTATTATTGTACAAACAGAGGCCACAGTGCCATCTAGTGAATGTTACTCGTTTACTTCTGTTGATCACAAGCTCATTTTCACTCCTATAATGGAAAGGCATGATTTTTGGTATTTCATATAGCAAACAGAACCAATATAAAACCAGCACACGAGACATGGTTGGTTGCACTTTAGGTCTTATAAATTTTCTATAAGTAGTCTCATCTTGAGGCTGTTGTAAGTCTTATGACCATACTGTGCTTTGAGATTATGCTTTAGTTTTATCAATCTATAGTGATAACAATGTCATTCATGTATCTAAATTGCAGATACAAGCTGAGGATGGAATTTTTGTACTGAGTTAAAGAGTACTCAATTGTGTATGACTATTAACTTATAAACTACTACCAAAAGAATCCATTATCCTTCTCTTAACAAATATTGAAGTTTTATTATGATTTGCAGTAAATTCCATTATACCAAGTTGTAATAAATTAATCCTATACTTGTAACCCAAGCTCATTTCTCCCATATAAAGTCTGTCCATTCAAGTCTATGACTTTCACAAGCCAAACACTTTAACATCTTCGAAAATAATAAAAATAGGGTATTGGGCTTAAGGTGCTACAAATTTCCCAAGGACAGATTTGATGTCTATGAAACTACAGAGTTTAATATTGCCTCACAAAATGTACTGAAGATACTGAATAGATAATGGTGATTAAAAATTTACATTTCTACAAGTTAGAAAATAAACTAAAGAAACTACCTAAATTTAGCATTGTTATCTCAGAGTGATGTCACCAAATGCATGAACTGATGAATCTGTAACATAACCTACTAAGAGTTCAGAAAATAGACTCTCCAACCTCTTTAACCCATTCAAATTGATTTATGATCTATGATTCAATGCTTCATGTTAAAAGAAAGGAACTGAGCTAGAGAAAGGAATAATGGGATGATTTTTTAAATAACATAACCTCATTCACTTCTGATAATCAAAGACATTCATATATTTGGTTACTTTTAATTTCCAATTATCCACAGTAGGAGGACAGAAATAGCATGAACAAATAGAATTCCTATATCAGGGAAACTGGCAAGCATTTGGAGTTTCTATGACTTTTTAAAAAATATAATGAGTGTTTACTATGCAATAGGTTCTATGCTAGATATCAGACAAAATAAAGACATGGCCTTATTTTAGAGGAGGTATCAATTTAATAGAGAGCTAAGATAGGTATAGGGCTTCCCTGTGCTTCAGAGTAAAGAATCTGTCTGTAATGCAGGAGACGTGGGTTTGATCCCTGGGTCAGGAATATTTCCTGGAGGAGGAGATGACAACCCACTCCAGTATTCTTGCCTGGGAAATTCCATGGACAGAGGAGTCTGGCAGGCTACAGTCCATGGAGTTGCAAAGAGTCAGACATGACTGAGCACACACACAAAGACAGGTATACAAATAACTAGAATAGAAAGCATAACATAAGTGAAAGTGAAGTCGCTCAGTCGTGTCCGATTCTTTGTGACCTCATGGACTGTAGCCCACCAGGTTCCTCCGTCCATGGGATTCTCTAGGCAAGAATACTGGAGTGGGTTGCCATTTCCTTCTCCAGGGGAATCTTCCCCAACTCAGGGATCGAACCCAGGTCTCCTGCATTGCAGGCAGACACTTTAACCTCTGAGCCACCAGGGAAGCCTTAGTACCTAGGTAAAAACAGATGTGTAACAAAATCTTAGAGGAAGACCAAGACTCAGAAATTTCCTTAGGAAGCCAAGACTGTCATCGTAATCCAGGCTTTGAAAAAGTTATTTCAAAAGGTAGGGATATACAGAAGAGGTAATTTGGAATACAGAAGCATGGGAAAAGTTAGAGGCAGAAAAACAGGTAGTATGGTTAGGAAGCAGCAGGTACTTCAGTTTGGGACAAACACAGTACATGTGTACAAGAAATAAAATAAGATTATTTTATTTAAAGATTACAGAGGCCCTTAAGTCTAAGGAATCTGGTCTTTATTTATAGTGAGTCAGTGAAAATTTTCAGCGAGATATAATAATCATTTATAAGATTATTCCAATTGTCTTAGAGGTAATCCTTAGAGGACTAGGATAGTGAGGTAAAGATGGAAGAGGAGGCAGTTGGCAAAAATAATGCAGAGGTAAAAGTGACCAGATGTGGAACATGACTAAATATAGAGGGAGAAGAAAGAATCCATGAATCTGAGATTTCAGTCTTAGATAGATGTATATATCCAAGGACAGTAGAAAGGTGGAAGTGGGCTGTGAGCAAGATCAGGGTTAGTGATATAGATTATGGAATGGATAGCTGAAACTAAGAAAGCAGCTAAGGGATTACTGAGGAGATAGTATACAATTCAAATAAAAGAAAAAATTCAACAAATGTTTACTGAAAACTTATCAAACACCAAGAAAATAAATTTTAAAATGTTTACTGAAAACTTATCATGTACCCAGCATGTTTATGTGGTGTTAAGGATAAAATGGACAATGAGATAAACATAGTACCTGCCCTCATCCAACATTTGGGAAAAGAGACTGCTGGTAACATAAATAGAAAAGGAAGAGTCAGAGCACAGGATTGAGAGTATGTAACACAGAGAAAACAAACTTATGGTTACCAAAGAGGAAAGAGGGTAGAGGAAGTAGAATAGGAGTCTGGGATTAGCAAATACAAACTACTATATATGAAACAAATAAAAAACAAGGCCCTACCGTATAGTACAGGGAACTATATTCAGTATCTTATAATAAACAATAATGGAAAAGAATATGTATAGACATATGTATATATATATCTGAATCACTTCGCTGTAAACCAGAAACTAACAACACTGTAAATCAATTATACTTCAGTGAAAAAAAGTATGTTATAGAAGCCAAAGAGAAAGTTTCTAGAAGGGAAAAAGTAGATAACAGTATTATATTCTTTTGTGCTAGAAAGACCAGAAAACAAGGACTGAGGAAAAAATCATTAGACTTTATCATTAAAAGGTCATTAGTGGGACTTCCCTGGCAGTCCAATGGTTAAGACTGTGCTTCCAATGCAGGAGATGCAGGTTTGATCCCTGATCAGGTAACCAAGATCCCACATGCCACATGGTATGGTAAAAAAGTTTTTTAAAAGGTCACTAGTGATATTCAGATGGAGAAGGAAATGGCAACCCACTCCAGTGTTCTTGCTTGGAGAATCCCAGGGACAGGGGAGCCTGGTGAGCTGCCGTCTGTGGGGTTGCACAGAGTCGGACACGACTGAAGTAACTTAGCAGCAGCAGTGATATTCAGAAGAGCAATTTATAGAATTATAGACACAAAAATCATGAAGAGGGGAGTAGATGGTGAGGCCAAAACTTTAAGAGTCATTCTTATCTTTTCCTCTACTATCCTGGTGGCTCAGATGGTAAAGCGTCTGCCTTCAGTGTGGGAGACCTGGGTTCGATCCTTGGGTTGGGAAGATCCCCTGGAGAAGGAAATGGTAACCCACTCCAGTACTTTTGCCTGGAAAATCCCATGGACGGAGAAGTGTGGTAGGCTACAGTCCATGGGGCTGCAAGGAGTTGGACATGACTGAGCGACTTCACTTTCACCTTCTACTATCCTGTATGTGGTGTGTCAGAGAATTCTCTCACCTTCACTTTCATATTGTATCTAGAATCTGACCACTTCTCCCCCATCCACACTTCCTCCATATTGGTTCATGCCACCATAATCTACCTTTTCCCCCTGCTTCTACTCTTACACTCAGCTCAGTCTGTTCAACACTGTGAATGAGTGATTTTATTAAAATGCGAGTCAGATCTTGTTACTCCTCTGCCTCAAACTCCCTCACTGGTTCTCCATCTCAAGAGTTAATGGCATAAATCTTTACAATAAAATACAACGTCTTTCTTACAGATCTGTTTCCCTGCTACTTCCTTGATCATATCTCCTACTTTCCCTAATATTCCCTTAGCTCCAGACACACCAGTCTCTGCTGTTCATCAAACACTATCCATATGTTCCTACTCCTACACTCCCCACAGCCTTTGCACTTGCTACTCCCTCTGTCTGGAATGCTCTTGTTTAAGATATTCATAACTAGATCCCTCATTTCCTCAGGTTTCTACTCAAAAACTACCTTTTCACTGAGTCCTTCTGTAAAATTACAACCCTTCATTCCTCCTCTAAAACATTTAATACTACCCTTTCCTACTTAGTTTTCTCTAGCACTTATCACTGTGTAATATAACAGGGATCAGCAATCTATGGCCTTTGGGCTACATCCAGTTTACCATCTATCAAGCTAAGTTTTACTTTTTTGAAAGGTTGAAAAAATCGAAAGAAGAATACTTTATGACACAAAAAGTTATATGAAATTCAAATTTTAATGTTCCTAAATATAAAGTTTTGTTAGCACAAAGTTGTGTCAGTTTGTTTACATTTGGTCTACAGCTGTTTTCATGGTACAACTACAAAGTTGAGTACTTGCAAGAAAGACTATGGTCTAGAAAACCTGAAATATTTACCATCTGGTTCTGTACAGAAAATTTGCTGACCTTTTTAATATACCATAACATTTATCATTTTATTGTCTGTCTCTCCAGTAGAATATAAACTCTGCAGGGGCAGACAGTTTTGTCTATTTTGGTCACTACTACATCCCCAATGCCTAGAATAGTATTTAACATGTAGTAGACAGTTTAATAAATATTTTTTGAATGAATGAATACTAAAAAAATATAGGCAGTAATTTTAGGTTATAAAGTTTGGTAATGAAAAGAAGGACAAACTATAATTTGGGGAGGATGACAAGATGAAGGAAAGATTTTGGATATAGAAGGCCTGAAAATAATTGTAGTGACAGGGAAAGAAACAGTAAAGAGAAAAAGATTTAAAAACTAGCATTGAAATTTGTAGAGAAGGTCCCATGGGAAAGTTCTTCTTTCTCTGAGATAAGCGAGAAGAAAGAATGGATAAAGAGGAGAGGAGCTGATGTCAGTGGCTACAAACCCAGAAAATTATTACTATTTTTTTTGCTAAAACAAAGGATAAAGTATGGGGATTAGGGATAAAAAACATTTCACAATTACCAAGGATTGGTGGAGAGTAAGAGAGGAAGTCAACAAGAGTCAGTTTGAGTCAGTGCTTATGTGAAAACTGTGGGTTTTCCTAGTGGCTCAGGTGGTAAAGAATCAGTCTGCAAAGCAAACTTGGGTTCGATACCTTGGTTGGGAAGATCCCGTGGAGAAGGGAATGGTTACCCACTCTAGTATTCTTGCCTGGATAATTCCAGGGACAGAGGAGCCTGGTAGGTTACAGTTTATTGGGTGGCAAAGAATCAGACACGACTGAGCGACTAACACTTGGGCTTCCCAGGTGGCAGTAGTGGTAAAGAACCCGCCTGCCAATGCAGGAGACATAAGAGATGTGAGTTTGATCTCTGGGTTGGGAAGATCCCCTGGAGGAGGGCACGTCAACCCACTCCAGTATTCTTGCCTGGAAAATCCCATGGACAGAGGAGCTTAGTGGGCTACAGTCGATGTGGTCACAAAGAGTAGAACACAACTGAAGCAACTTAGCATGTGAAAACTAAGAAATTTTATCAGATTCAATAAACATGGTTTTGTAAAATTTCTGAACAATGCTCAAATAGATCAAGGGAAGGAGTGAAAAAAAATCACAAAATAAAATGAACCAGGCTAGGTGGGAATAGCAAAATAGTAAAATATGATGAACTGTGTGATTTTTTCACCTTTCTATCTGTCTTAGTGCACAGTAGACTATTCTTATATATGGAGGGTATCAAATCGGTATCTGGTAAGTTTAAGACAAGAAAAATAAAATGGAGAAAATACTAATAGTAATCAAGTAGGCAATCCAGCCTTAAATGATATAATCACAAACTGAGTATACAGATTAGAACACACCTGGTTTCCTGCTGTCTTATTCTTCCCTCCCTCACTACTAATACCATTTGAACTCCTAATTAAAGGCTTAGTCCCACACTAGGCTCTAGAACCAAAGCTAACACAAAGGAAATTTAAGAAGTATTGCTTCAAGTCCTAGAAAACTCTATTCTCTAACCACTTTGTATTCTCTTTTAGGTAATTGCAGTCTGGCTCCCCATGCCTGAGCTCCTCTTTAGAGCCAGTCACTTTAGGTTTAGAGCTCAACCCAAACCGAAATCCAGTCTCTTTAGGTTTGGAGCTCTACCTTGCTTTTTTTAGTCTATCTACACATACGCACAGTGATGTAAAGATTTTAGTCCTGTATCTGAGTCCAAATCTCAATGATTGAAGACCTGTTCCCTGACTGATGAGCTTATGTGATAACAACTACCTATGCGCCTGACTTATGGAATCTTTCCAACTTAAACTTCTCCCACTGCCATAATCTTCTGATTTGCTCATTAGGATACCCTGATGCCAAATGCTTTACTGAGCCGAAGGCAACTTGTTCATCTTTGTAACTTCAGAGACTATTACAGTATCTCATACTATATTCTTTCCATCTTGATGAGCTGATGAGATATCCCTTCTTGGCCTGCAGATGCATCCATCTCCCAGCTCTAGGTCTCAGTACTTCTCAATCTTTCAGATTAACACAAATCATAGAAGTCACAAAAGCTTTGTGATTCTCTTCTTTATACATCTTTAAGTAAGCAGTGGGAAATTAACTTTCTGAAATAGTTAATGGTATTCTGAGCAGAAATATAATTAATTAGGTAACAAAATCTATGTGACGTCTTTTCAGGTCTTTAAATAAATAGTAGTCACCTGTCTTTCTGAAACAATTAAATGTTATCCTGTGTAGAAATATGATGCAATAAACTTTCAACTTCTCTTTCAGGACTGTGAATTTATAACAAACTAAATGGTAAATACTCTTGTAAAGAAAGTCTGAAGTATTCATTTAGACAAATAATCCTTCAAAGTAAACAAATCTTCCAAGAAAATGTCTAGAATTACATTCTTTAATCACATATTTTCCCCTAAATTTGTCATTAAAACTTAAAAAGCAACCAAAAACTTCATAGTGGGTCCATACTTGTCCATCCCATTTCTTTGTCCTACAAGGCAATATACTCCCTTCCCATCATGTGCATACTATTATGATAAGCAAAGGAAGAAATGTCCCAATTGCTTTGGGAAGTACGAATGGCTCTATCCTCAAATGAGTTTTATCTATTTTACCTTCTAGAATTTTGTCCTGATAAGAAATCAATTGCTAAACTTTTTAAAGAGTGGTAGAAAGGCAAGCGCTAACCCATAAAGTAAAAGAATGATTATTTCATCCAAGTATTTGTTCTAACTGAATGCCTGACCAAAAAAAGTGTTTACCTTAAAATTTATTCTGCTTCAAAGGACAATACATACACACCAAGGAAACCAGAATTGAAAGAGACACATGTACCCCAATGTTCATTGCAGCACTGTTTATAATAGCCAGGACATGGAAACAACCTAGATGTCCATCAACAGATGAATGGATAAGCAAGCTGTGGCATATATACACAATGGAGTATTACTCTGCCATTAAAAAGAATAAATTTGAATCAGTTCTAATGAGATGGATGAAACTGGAGCCTATTATACAGAGTGAAGTAAGCCAGAAAGAAAAACACCAATACAGCATACTGACACATATATATGGAATTTAGAAAGATAGTAAAGATGACCCTGTATGTGAGACAACAAAAGGACACAGACATAGACAATGGACTTTTGGCCTCAGAGGGAGTAGGAGAGGGNTTCATCTCTCTCATGTAGGGGTGTTCAGCTGGTGCTGAATCACAGCTTTCATTATATCGTATTCACTTGATTAACCACATTCCCAACTTCCTTCACAGACTTTTTGACCTTGTCAGTATTTGACCTGGGAGGAGGTTAGGCTGTAGTTTCATCTTTGAATCAAAATCTGGAGGATTCCTAGAATTTGAGCATCATGAGGATGTGAGAGACTATGTAATTATGTTTTTTTCTTCCAGTCTCCCTCTCATTATAATCTGGGGGTATGTCAAGGAGAGCACTGTCAGACTGAGCAATCAGGTTTTCATCTAGGACTCATTCGGGCTCTAGTCTTCCCTGCTAGGCTTCACTGTTGAACAACATCTGTCTGATTTCTTTTTCACTCAAAACATCCCAAACTACAACAAGCTGGCTCCTCTGTCCTCCTCTACTCAGATCATGTGCTCACACCCAGGTGTGGAAACTTACTCCGTTTATCTAAGAAGGCATACTCTCTGAAATTCAGTTCATAAGTCTTTCTTGCACCTGCCACTCTTTGCACATCTCACAGAGAAGTATGATTTTTATTTTGTCTAAATATTTCTTATGATTACCATATATGAAAAGGTCTTTTGTGTCTGTGTAAGATTACCTGGGAACAGAACTATGTAACAGTTTATTGATAAGTGGTAGATGAAGACTTACAGCTTACTGATCTATTGTTGAGCTTGAAGCTATTTAGTATTGCTGCTGCTGCTGCTGCTGCTAAGTCACTTTAGTCGTGTCTGACTCTGTGCGACCCCATAGACAGCAGCCCACCAGGCTCCCCCGTCCCTGGNTACATTAACCTTTGGGATTCCAGTCTCCAAGGAATGGTGACCAAGGATATCCCAGTGCCCAAAGGTGAAGAAGGCAGTTGCTGCTGCTGCTGCTAAGTCACTTGAGTCGTGTCTGACTCAGTGCGACCCCATAGACAGCAGCCCACCAGGCTCCCCCGTCCCTGGGATTCTCCAGGCAAGAACACTGGAGTGGGTTGCCATTTCCTTCTCCAATGCAGGAAAGTGAAAAGTGAAAGTGAAGTCGCTCAGCCATGTCCGACTCTTAGCGACCCCATGGACTGCAGCCTAACAGGCTCCTCTGTCCATGGGATTTTCCAGGCAAGAGTACTGGAGTGGGATGCCATTGTCTTCTCTGAAGAAGGCAGTAGCAGACGCTGATTTCTTCCTCTGCCAAAGCTCTTCATCTCACTTGGTCCTGCCCAGGTCCTGGTATATCCTATCCCTCTCAACACCCTGCTGTGTGCAGGATGGAGTGATTTCCAGGGTGTAGTCCCAAGGCTATGTTATGCCAAAGGCACTATTTTCGAATTCTAATAAATGGCTATTCAATTCAGCCCACCAAATTGTGCAAGAATCACTCCAAGAATATCTGTTCCCTGCTGAGCTGATCTGAGTGCAGGTGACTCTCTTGCTTTGTGGAAATCAGGCTAAGGAAAGGGAAGAGTTGCTAAGAGAGGAGACATTTCTCCTTCTAAAGAGGCCTCAGGGATTAAATTAGTCACCTGTGAGGTCTCCTGTCGACTGAGTGATAGAATTTCGTCTCCTTGTCAGTGGAGCCAGCAGAACATGATGTGTTAGATATCTGCCTGCTGTTCCCCTGCAGAGAGAAAGAGAACAGAAGATTCTAGCTTCGTACCCTTAGGAGACCAGGGAAGGCATGGCCAGCCTTCTGAGTCTCTTTCCTTTCTTCTGGGAGTTGTGACACAGTTTAACTTCTGTCTGTAAATTCTCTGACAAGGTGCTCTGACTCTCCAGTTTGCTCTTCATAGAGACAGGAGAAGGGCACAACACTCTCTCCACACCATACCTTTGTGTTAGATAGCACATTCCTGTAACAAATGCACCTCAGCCTCATGGTGCGACATACCAAAGGTTTATTTCTCTCCCAGGTCATAGTCCAATACAGGTGAAGCTGAGAAGCGAACAACAGTCTTTCAGGGATCCAAGCTCCCTCCATCCTTGGGTTTTTCATCCCTTAGGGTCTCAGAGTTCTCCCCTTAATGTCTGGGGAAAAAGGCATGAAAGGTCACATAGCAAATCTACCAGGGGCCAAGCTGGGAAGGGGTGTCCATCACTGTTGTCTATATTCCATGGACCAGATCTGTCACATGGTCCCATCTCTCTGTTAGGGGAAGCACACTGACTGAAACTGACCACCCTGGCCAGCTGCCATAGTAACCATTTGCCTGGGTGGTTTTACAACAGGAGGTCCTAGTAAGGAACACAGAACTAATAAGCCATCACCAACTGGAAGAGTTTGGAAAAGGTCAAAAGGAGAAGGAAATGGCAACCCACTCCAGTGTTCTTGCCGGAGAATCCCAGGGATGGGGGAGCCCAGTGGGCTGCCGTCTATGGAGTCCCACAGAGTCGGGCACGACTGAAGTGATTTAGCAGCAGCAGCAGCAGCAGTAGCAAAAGGAGATACCATGTTTCCGACCACCTCCCAGATCCTTCTCAATGGCATCCATCTTGGCTAAGCAATGCATGCATCACCAGGAAGGACTCTGAATCAGAATGATTGGCCAAAGACAACCCGGGAAATAATCCCATCGCCATAAAACCCGAGACCACGAGCCACGTGTCGGAGCGGTTCTCCTGTGTTCCCTTACCCTGCTGCTCTTCACCCGGGTGCTGTTTTCCAATAAAGTCTCTTGCTTTGTTAGCATGTGTCTCCTTGGACAATGCTTTTCTGAGTGTTAGACAAGAGCCCACACTTGGGGTGCTGGAGGGGGCCCCCCTTCCTATAACATCTCTGCAGGGGACACTGGAAAATATACTCTAGCTTTAGTCCCAAGTGAAAAGGAGGTAGAATTTGGTGAACCTGTGGCATTGCTGTCTCAACCTCCATCTCAGATGGCCAGATCCTCACGTTAAGAGAACAGATTTACAGAAAAAGGAATGGTGCCAACCCAGACATTATCTGCTTAGTTATTCTTGAATAGGGCAATTTTCCAACTCTCTACTCTAGAGCAGTACTTCTCCAAATGAGGTACACAGTCTCCTGAAGGTTCGTGGTGGTTGCCAAAGGGCATGTGTCCCCACTAGGTCAGCAGAGGTTATCATGTCCATGTGGCAATTTTACCTGAAATTTTAAGGGAATTAAAAATGTTGAATTTTTACTTGCTTCAAAGGTTCAGACATAAGCATACCTAAGGGAAGTCATGAGATTTCTGATATTCCTCAGATTAGGAGTCTTACATGTTTAAAAACTCCCTTTATGGACCTTAGGGATATTCCTCCTCTTTTCTTTACATTTAGGGGAAGTTGGGGAAACTCCCTGTGAAACATTTGACTCAAGATGTGTCTTTACCTCCTTTCCTCAGTTCTAAGCCACAGGGTTCCAAACTCAATGGGAAAAATGAATTGAGAGTTCACCACAATCTAATGATACTAGAATATTTTCTGAATCAACTGTGAGTCAGATACAGTGCTATAGGCTTGTATGCGTTCTGGCTGTATATTGTTGGATTGCAAACTACACTAATACTTACTGGCTCAAACAACCATTTTGTTGTCTGATGATTTTGTGGGCCAGGAATTTAGGCAGGGCTTAGCTGGGTGAGTCTTAAGCTCTACATGGCTTTAAGATGGCTTTACTCAAATATCTGACACTCAAGCCAGGGAAAACAGAGTTCAGCTGGACACCTTTCCTTCTTATATGGCAGCTCAGGGCTCCAAGAACAAGTGTTCTAAGAGGGCTGGGTAAAGCTGCAAGGCTTCTCATGACCTGGCTTCAGAATGCCTGAAACTTCCTCCACATTCTGTGGGTCATGAAAATCAGCTGATTGAAGGTGAAGGAAATTAGACTGCATGTTCATTGGGAAAATTCACCAAGAATTTGCAGCCATCTTTCATGGACCACTGTCTGGATTTTCTCATTTCATCTTCCTAGCATCCCTACAAGGTAGAGATGACTTTTATTCCTAATTTACAGTTGAATCAACTTTATTTACTTGCTCACATATTCACTGTACCTAACAGTCCACATACTCTCTAAATAGAGTTAGAACTTCCAAAGGCTTAATCTAATTAATTACTGAATAGGAGAGCCCCCTTTTAAAACTTTCTTGTTCTAAGTAACTTAGAACTTAAAATGGTGACCCTAATATTTATGATAGCTAACTTTTCAAATACTTTGATGTGCCCCTAACCTTCGATCCCTATAAGAGCTGTGTATGTTTGTTTAGTAGATTGTATTATTATTCAAAACATTGGCCCCTCCTCCCCATGGGAGAATTTAAGTTTCTACCCTATTGTTTTAGTCTTGGCTATGTGTCAAGCTTGGGGTTGTGTAGCATGACTTCTGGAGAAGGCAATGGCACCCCACTCCAGTACTCTTGCCTGGAAAAATCCCATGGACAGAGGAGCCTGGAGGGCTGCAGTCCATGGGGTCGTGAAGAGTCGGACATGACTGAGCGACTTCACTTTCACTTTTCACTTTCATGCATTGGAGAAGGAAATGGCAACCCACTGCAGTATTCTTGGCTGGAGAATCCCAGGGATGGCGGAGCCTGGTGGGCTGCCGTCTATGGGGTCACACAGAGTCGGACACGACTGAAGTGACTTAGCAGCAGCAGCAGCAGCAGCCACGTGACTTCTAAGCAGAAGCTTTTACAGTCATTATGTGGTTCTGCTAGGGTCTCTTTTCCTCCACAAGACTGACAGTGTCCCAAATGCAGGCTGTAGCCTGCATCACAGAATAAAGATCTCATGAAGCCAAGCCATGTCTAGCTCAAGATGGACATGTGAGTCTAGCAAGCCATGAACTTTTCTTGTTACAAACCAGTGTGATTTGAAAGTTGTTTGTTACTGCATCATAATTTAGTCTGAGATGACTGGTGCTATTAATTTTCTCATTTTATAGATTTGAAATAAGTTGAGAAGAATTAAATAACTTACCCAGGCCTAGGACTTAACCCAAGGTTTTTGATTCCAGATCCTTGATCTTAATTGTCTATATTTGTTGTTGTTCAGTTGTCAAGTCATGTCCAGATGTGAAGAGCTGACTCACTGAAAAATACCTTGATGCTGGAAAAGATTGAGGGCAAGAGGAGAAGGGTGAGACAGAGGATGAGATGGTTGGATGGCATCATCAACTCAATGGACGTGNGGACAAACTATAATTTGGGGAGGATGACAAGATGAAGGAAAGATTTTGGATATAGAAGGCCTGAAAATAATTGTAGTGACAGGGAAAGAAACAGTAAAGAGAAAAAGATTTAAAAACTAGCATTGAAATTTGTAGAGAAGGTCCCATGGGAAAGTTCTTCTTTCTCTGAGATAAGCGAGAAGAAAGAATGGATAAAGAGGAGAGGAGCTGATGTCAGTGGCTACAAACCCAGAAAATTATTACTATTTTTTTTGCTAAAACAAAGGATAAAGTATGGGGATTAGGGATAAAAAACATTTCACAATTACCAAGGATTGGTGGAGAGTAAGAGAGGAAGTCAACAAGAGTCAGTTTGAGTCAGTGCTTATGTGAAAACTGTGGGTTTTCCTAGTGGCTCAGGTGGTAAAGAATCAGTCTGCAAAGCAAACTTGGGTTCGATACCTTGGTTGGGAAGATCCCGTGGAGAAGGGAATGGTTACCCACTCTAGTATTCTTGCCTGGATAATTCCAGGGACAGAGGAGCCTGGTAGGTTACAGTTTATTGGGTGGCAAAGAATCAGACACGACTGAGCGACTAACACTTGGGCTTCCCAGGTGGCAGTAGTGGTAAAGAACCCGCCTGCCAATGCAGGAGACATAAGAGATGTGAGTTTGATCTCTGGGTTGGGAAGATCCCCTGGAGGAGGGCACGTCAACCCACTCCAGTATTCTTGCCTGGAAAATCCCATGGACAGAGGAGCTTAGTGGGCTACAGTCGATGTGGTCACAAAGAGTAGAACACAACTGAAGCAACTTAGCATGTGAAAACTAAGAAATTTTATCAGATTCAATAAACATGGTTTTGTAAAATTTCTGAACAATGCTCAAATAGATCAAGGGAAGGAGTGAAAAAAAATCACAAAATAAAATGAACCAGGCTAGGTGGGAATAGCAAAATAGTAAAATATGATGAACTGTGTGATTTTTTCACCTTTCTATCTGTCTTAGTGCACAGTAGACTATTCTTATATATGGAGGGTATCAAATCGGTATCTGGTAAGTTTAAGACAAGAAAAATAAAATGGAGAAAATACTAATAGTAATCAAGTAGGCAATCCAGCCTTAAATGATATAATCACAAACTGAGTATACAGATTAGAACACACCTGGTTTCCTGCTGTCTTATTCTTCCCTCCCTCACTACTAATACCATTTGAACTCCTAATTAAAGGCTTAGTCCCACACTAGGCTCTAGAACCAAAGCTAACACAAAGGAAATTTAAGAAGTATTGCTTCAAGTCCTAGAAAACTCTATTCTCTAACCACTTTGTATTCTCTTTTAGGTAATTGCAGTCTGGCTCCCCATGCCTGAGCTCCTCTTTAGAGCCAGTCACTTTAGGTTTAGNAAGGAAATTTAAGAAGTATTGCTTCAAGTCCTAGAAAACTCTATTCTCTAACCACTTTGTATTCTCTTTTAGGTAATTGCAGTCTGGCTCCCCATGCCTGAGCTCCTCTTTAGAGCCAGTCACTTTAGGTTTAGAGCTCAACCCAAACCGAAATCCAGTCTCTTTAGGTTTGGAGCTCTACCTTGCTTTTTTTAGTCTATCTACACATACGCACAGTGATGTAAAGATTTTAGTCCTGTATCTGAGTCCAAATCTCAATGATTGAAGACCTGTTCCCTGACTGATGAGCTTATGTGATAACAACTACCTATGCGCCTGACTTATGGAATCTTTCCAACTTAAACTTCTCCCACTGCCATAATCTTCTGATTTGCTCATTAGGATACCCTGATGCCAAATGCTTTACTGAGCCGAAGGCAACTTGTTCATCTTTGTAACTTCAGAGACTATTACAGTATCTCATACTATATTCTTTCCATCTTGATGAGCTGATGAGATATCCCTTCTTGGCCTGCAGATGCATCCATCTCCCAGCTCTAGGTCTCAGTACTTCTCAATCTTTCAGATTAACACAAATCATAGAAGTCACAAAAGCTTTGTGATTCTCTTCTTTATACATCTTTAAGTAAGCAGTGGGAAATTAACTTTCTGAAATAGTTAATGGTATTCTGAGCAGAAATATAATTAATTAGGTAACAAAATCTATGTGACGTCTTTTCAGGTCTTTAAATAAATAGTAGTCACCTGTCTTTCTGAAACAATTAAATGTTATCCTGTGTAGAAATATGATGCAATAAACTTTCAACTTCTCTTTCAGGACTGTGAATTTATAACAAACTAAATGGTAAATACTCTTGTAAAGAAAGTCTGAAGTATTCATTTAGACAAATAATCCTTCAAAGTAAACAAATCTTCCAAGAAAATGTCTAGAATTACATTCTTTAATCACATATTTTCCCCTAAATTTGTCATTAAAACTTAAAAAGCAACCAAAAACTTCATAGTGGGTCCATACTTGTCCATCCCATTTCTTTGTCCTACAAGGCAATATACTCCCTTCCCATCATGTGCATACTATTATGATAAGCAAAGGAAGAAATGTCCCAATTGCTTTGGGAAGTACGAATGGCTCTATCCTCAAATGAGTTTTATCTATTTTACCTTCTAGAATTTTGTCCTGATAAGAAATCAATTGCTAAACTTTTTAAAGAGTGGTAGAAAGGCAAGCGCTAACCCATAAAGTAAAAGAATGATTATTTCATCCAAGTATTTGTTCTAACTGAATGCCTGACCAAAAAAAGTGTTTACCTTAAAATTTATTCTGCTTCAAAGGACAATACATACACACCAAGGAAACCAGAATTGAAAGAGACACATGTACCCCAATGTTCATTGCAGCACTGTTTATAATAGCCAGGACATGGAAACAACCTAGATGTCCATCAACAGATGAATGGATAAGCAAGCTGTGGCATATATACACAATGGAGTATTACTCTGCCATTAAAAAGAATAAATTTGAATCAGTTCTAATGAGATGGATGAAACTGGAGCCTATTATACAGAGTGAAGTAAGCCAGAAAGAAAAACACCAATACAGCATACTGACACATATATACGGAATTTAGAAAGATAGTAATGATGACCCTGTATGTGAGACAACAAAAGGACACAGACATAGAGAATGGACTTTTGGCCTCAGAGGGAGTAGGAGAGGGCGGGATGATCTGGGAGAATGGCACTGAAGCATATATACTATTATGTAAGAAACGAATCACCAGTCTATGTTTGATACAGGATGCAGGAGGCTTGGAGCTGGTGTACGGGGATGATCCAGAGAGACGTTGTGGGGTGGGAGGTGGGAGGGGGATTCGGGATTGGAAGCTTGTGTACACCTGTGGTGGATTCATGTCGATGTATGGCAAACCCAATAGAGTATTGTAAAGTTAAATAAATAAATAAATAAATAAATAAAAAATAAATAAAAAACCTCAAAAAAAAACAAAAAACAAAGGACAATACTGCAGATGGTTAGTAGCAGATAATTCTGTTCATGAATTCCAATGATAAACTACTTTTCAGAACAAAGTATTAAAAATAAACAGTAGGCAATGGAATTAAGAGTCTATAAATTCCTTCTCCTATTGGGAAGTTCTACTTATTAATGTTCATAGTGTGTGAGTCAGGAAACTATCAATTTGACTTTGTCCTGTATGAAGGAACTCTCAGATATCCTAACCTAATAAATAGTCAAGATATCACATTGTAATTATCTCTGCCACTGCCTACAACATATGCTATCTTTGAAAAAGAGAAAAATCAAAAGACCTTATCAAATTGTCCCAAATGCAGGTAACAAGAAGCCATGTTCCTCTGTAGCTTGGCCAAGTCCAGATCAGATTGATCAGCTGCATAAAATCTCAGAGAATAACAGTACCAGTGCAGGGCATCATCAAAATTGTGTACCTAAAGTTTAAAAAGAAATAACAAAATTACCGAGATATCTCTACATGTGACCCTAATTAGCCCAAGTCATCTCTAGAAACAAAAAATGGTAATGCTGAAATTTTTAGTCAACCAAAACACATCTTTAGTTGGATGCTAAGTGCATTTTATTACCAGCCTTGATGAATATAAGTCATAGTAGCAATCAATATTCTCTCTTCTTCCTTTACATCAACAAAATTAAAAGGCAACCTATGAAATTAGAGACAATACCTGCAAACTATATATTCAATCAGAATATGACCCATCAGGAAGTGTCCAACTCTTTGCAACCCCGTGGACTACAGACAACCAAGCTCCTCTGTCCATGGGATTCTCTAGGCAAGAATACTGGAGTGGGTTGCCATTTCCATCAGGAAGCTTCCATAAGCCTCTTATCCTTATCTGTTAGAGGTCAGATAGAATGAAAACCACAATCACAGAAAACTAATCAAACTGATCACATGGAGCACAGCCTTGTCTACCTCAATTTTATGAGCCATACCATGTAGGGTCACTCAAGACAGGCGGGTCATGGTGGAGAGTTCTGACAAAACGTGGTCCACTGGAGAAGGTAATGGCAACCCACTCCAGTATTCTTGCCTGGAGAATCCCATGGACAGAGGAGCTTGGTAGTCTATAGTCCACAGGGTCACAAAGAGTCAGACACGACTGAGTGACTTCACTTCACTTCACTTCCCCAGGTTGGTAGGTGCCCAATATGCTACTGGAGAAGAGTGGAGAAATAACTCTAGAAGGAATGACGAGACAGAGAAAAAGCAAAAACAATACCCAGTTGGAGATATGACTGGTGATGGGAGTAAAGCCCAGTACTGTAAAGAACAATATTGCATAGGAACCTGGAATGCTAGGTCCATGAATCAAGGTATATTGGACATGGTCAAGCAGGTAATGGCAAGAGTGAACAGCGACATTTTAAGGAATCAGTGAACTAAACTGGACTGGAATGGGCAGATTTGATTCAGATGACCGTTTTATCTACTACTGAGGCCAAGAATCCCTTAGAAGAAATGGAGTAGCCATCATAGTTAACAAGAGTCCAAAATGAAGTACTTGGGTGCAGTCTCAAAAACGACAGAATGAACACTGTTTCTTTGCAAGGCAAACCATTTGATATCACAGTAATCCAAGTCTATGTCCCTACCAGTAATGCCAAATAAACTGAAGTTAAACGGTTCTATGAAGACCTATAAGACCTTCAAGAACTAACACCCAAAAAAGATGTCCTTTTCATCATAGGGGACTGGAAGGCAAAAGTAAGAAGTCAAGAGATACTTGGTATACAAAATGAAGCAGGGCAAAGGCTAACAGAGCTTTGCCAAGAGAACCCACTGGTCATAGCAAACACCATCTTTCAACAACACAAGAGAATCCTCTACATATGGACATCACCAAATGGTCAATACTAAAATCAGATTGATTATATTCTTTGCAGCCAAAGATGGAGAAGCTCTATACAGTTACCAAAAATAAGACTGGGAGGTGACTGTGGCTCAGATTATGAACTCCTCATTGCAAAATTCAGACTTAAATTGAAGAAAGTAGGCAAAGTAGGGAAAACTACTAGGCCATTCAGGTTAAGACCTAAATCAAATCTCTTATGATTATACAGTGAGGCATTATACAGGAGGCAGGGATCAAGACCATACCCCCAAAAAAGTAATGCAAAAAGGCAAAATGGTTGTCTGGGGAAGCCTTATAAATACCTGGGAAAAGAAGGCAAAGGAGAAAAGGAAAGAGAAGCTCATCTCAATGCAGAGTTCCAAAGAATAGCAAGGAGAGATAAGAAAGTCTTCTTCAGTGATCAATGCAAAGAAATAGAGGAAAACAACAGGATGGGAAACACTAGAGATCTCTTCAAGAAAATCAGAGATACCAAAAGAACATTTCACGCAAAGATGGGCACAATAAAGGACAGAAATGGTACGGATGTAACAGAAGCAGAAGATAATAAGAAGAGGTGGCAAGAAAACATAGAAGAATTATACAAAAAAGATCTTAATGATACAGATAACCACGATTGTGTGATCGTTCACCTAGAGCCAGACATCCTGGAGTGTGAGGGCAAGTGGGCCTTAGGAAGCATCACTATGCACAAAGCTAGTGGAGGTGATAGAATTCCAGCTGAGCTACTTCAAATCCAAAAAGATGATGCTGTGGAACTGCAGAACCCAATATGCCAGCAAATTTGGAAAACCCAGCAGTGGCCACAGGACTAGAAAAGGTCAGTTTCCATTCCAATCGCAAAGGGAATGTCAAAGAATGTTCAAACTACTGTACGATTGCATTCATCTCACAGGCTAGCAAAGTAATGCTCAAAATTCTCCAAGCCAGGCTTCAACAACACGTGAACCGAGAATTTTTCAGATTTTCAAGCTGGATTTAGAAAAGGCAGAGGAACCAGTGATCAAATTGCCAATATTTGTTTGATCACAGAAAAAGCAAGAGAGTTCCACAAAAACATCTACTTCTGTTTTATTGACTGTGCCAAAGTCTTTGACTGTGTGGATCACAATAAACTGTGGAAAACTCTTAAAGAGATTGGAATACCATACCATGTTACCTGCCTCCTGCGAAATCTGTATGCAGGTCAAGAAGCAACAGTTAGAACTAGATTTGGAACAACAGACTGGCTCCAAATTGGGAAAGGNGACTGTGTGGATCACAATAAACTGTGGAAAACTCTTAAAGAGATTGGAATACCATACCATGTTACCTGCCTCCTGCGAAATCTGTATGCAGGTCAAGAAGCAACAGTTAGAACTAGATTTGGAACAACAGACTGGCTCCAAATTGGGAAAGGAGTATGTCAAAGCTGTATACTGTCACCCTGCTTATTTAACTTATATGGAGAGTACATTGTGGGAAATTCAGGGCTGGATGAAGCACAAGCTGGAATCAAGATTGCAAGGAGAAATATCAATAACCTTAGATAAGCAGATTACACCACCCTTATGGCAGAAAGCAAAGAGGAACTAAAGACCCTCTGGATGAAATGAAAGAGGAGAGTGAAAAAGCTGGCTTAAAACTCAACATTCAACAAACTAACATCATGGCATCTGGTCCCATCAGTTCAGTCAGTCGTGTCCAACTCTTTGTGACCCCATGAATTGCAGCACGCCAGGCCTCCCTGTCCATCACC
>SJYV01005482.1:0-19026 GCA_006410875.1 Neotragus pygmaeus | reverse complement strand
TAACTGCAGCCTGGCATGATTTTTATTTTTAACAGGCAAGATGCCAAAAATTGGACAAACTGCTTAATCTGATTCCTATCACCCGTCTGACTGGCAGTGAAAAACAATCTGAGCAAAACCTGGAGTGTGCTGGGGGAGCGGTTCTGTGCAAAAGAGAGTCAAACGAATTTCCTGAAACTGCAGGTTTGCAGCCAGAACACAGCCATGGTGTATCCAGTGAACACATAAATTTCTCTCCCAGAAATCTCTTTTATAATCTCCAGTACTTGGTTTCAAGATACCTGCACCTGATCACACAGGGAACATTCAGGTTTCCTCAAAACTCAAAGATAATTCACGTTCTGAAACAAAACCTCCTCCCTGGCATAACAAAACTGCTTTCAAACAGCCACTGTAGACAATTAATTTGATTTATGTGGAGGCTTCTAAGCTGAATCACTGGTCCAGTCTCTAAAAGGCAGGCTAATAAGGCCGTTGGCAAAGGATGGTAACAGGTTCTGCCATGTTTCCTTAGTCATGTCTATAATTTAACACCCATCTGTGGACACCCTTCCAACTGCAAATTAACAGATGGCCCTGTCCATGTACAGAGAAATGAGGGATTCATACCAAAAAACAACGAATGGTCTTCTGAAATAATTGGGTGCAAAAACATTAACTTCATAAAAGCTAACATGCATCATCTTCTCAAATTTTAAGTTCATCCTGCCATATATCATTACGTATTGAGTACGATGCACTGAAATCCTAGCAATTAATAAGACAAACACGTGGAATAAATCAATGACCAAACAATAACTTCAGACAGCGATAAGTGTTTTGAAGAAAAATGCACAGATTAGTGTGAAAGAGAGAGGTGGTGGTCGTGATTATGGGTACTGGCATCAGGGAGAAACCACCGAATGCAAGACCTGTGGGGACGGACAGCTTTCCGAAGGGACAGGAAGGATGAGAAGCAGCAACCCAGGAAAAAATTCGGAACATCATTTTAAGGAGAGGAAAGACCAAATACCAAGGCTTGAGGGAGTGTAAAGGAGAAAAATGCATTTTATTTCCTTTTGTTGTTTAGGCGCTAAGTCACGTCCAACTCTCAGCGACCCCTCGCGCTGTCACTCTCCGGGCCCCTCTGTCCGTGGGGTTCTCCACTCAAGAACCCTGCAGGGCCTGTCACGCCCTCCTCCAGGGGATTTCCCTGATCCAGGGCTCGAACCCGCGCCTCTTATGTCTGGTGCATTGGCAGGCGGGGTCTTTACCACTAGTGCCACCAGGGAAGCTATTTATATCTTTAATTGCCTTTATTTTGAAATGAGAAGAAGCATTTTTTAATAGATATATATTTTTTTTTTCACCTAGAGCTTTAAAATGAGTTTTGTCTGTTTTTTCACACATTTGCCCCACTGGTGAGTCTGTAAAAGTGGTTCCATTCCTGCATCAGAATGNCCTTTATTTTGAAATGAGAAGAAGCATTTTTTAATAGATATATATATTTTTTTCACCTAGAGCTTTAAAATGAGTTTTGTCTGTTTTTTCACACATTTGCCCCACTGGTGAGTCTGTAAAAGTGGTTCCATTCCTGCATCAGAATGTAAATACCTGGAGCTCAGGGATTCTTCTGTCTTGCTCACTAACTACTGATAGATCCCATCTTCCTAGACCTCAGAAGTGCTCAGCACCCAGTAGGCATTCAGGCATCTATTACATTTTTGCTATCAAATATTGCAGAATGATTAAAAAGCCAAAACCATGTTTTTTGATGCACATTTGAGACTATCTAATAAAGGGGCAGGAGGGGAAGGGGACGACAGAGGATGAGATGGTTGGATGGCATCACAGACGCAATGGATATGAGTTTGAGCAAGCTCCAAGAGAGAGCAAAGGACAGGGAGGGCTGGCGTGCTCCAGGCCGCGGGCCACAAAGAGCCGGACACGACTGGGCAACTGAACAACCGCAAAGCAGGGAAAAGAGAGAACGAAGCCGGCGCGGTCACGCGTATGATCCACACCGCAGGGCCTTCGGTCCAGTCCCGACGCCTGCCGCTGCTGGAGCGCCCGGACACGTGAGAGNCGGACACGACTGGGCAACTGAACAACCGCAAAGCAGGGAAAAGAGAGAACGAAGCCGGCGCGGTCACGCGTATGATCCACACCGCAGGGCCTTCGGTCCAGTCCCGACGCCTGCCGCTGCTGGAGCGCCCGGACACGTGAGAGGAGGGCCGCACCCGCCCCTGGGGCGCTTCCTGAGATGCCCGCCAACCCTCAGCATTCCCCGAAAAAAAAACAAAGGCTTCTGTTTGTAAGCACTTTTCATTATTGGATAGCTCACTGTATTCATTCAACAGATATTTTAGTGCCTTCTATGTGCTAAAGCAGATCGACACAGTTCAGTTCAGAAGCTCAGGCATGCCCGACTCTTTGCGACCCCATGGACTGCACGCCAGGCTTCCCTGTCCAGCACCAACTCCTGGAGCTCACCCAAACTCACGTCCATCGAGGCGATGATGCCATCCAGATTGACATAAGAATTAGCTACAAGGACTTATCCTCAGACAACGCGGGTTTGAACCTTGTCGGCCACTCGCCAGCTGTGAGATCCTGGGTCACTTCTTCGGGCCTCATTTTCCCTAAATAAAGGGAGAGCTGGAGAGATGCCTAGTAGGGTTGTTAGAGAAACACGGAAGATAAGACTGAACAACTCGACACCTGGGTCATGATAAACATTCCAAACATACCTGCTGTCATTAGTATTACTCTTATTAATATCATTTGCCAGGTAAACTATGGTTACCTTCACACAAGTAAAATGTATTAAGATTTATCGCTGGAAGTTGATGAAATGGGGATTCTGAGTCTTTTAATGGTGATCACCAAGCCATGCATCTTAGACAATGTTTTGTACCCTTTCCTACAGCCAACACGGTTTATTAAAAAAAAAGAAAGAAAAATTTTGCAGCAGGTCAATGCCTAAGTAGCTATTTCGGACAATTCTTTCAATGATCTGGGCTTACCTTGTAGGCTGTGTGCCCCAAAGGTTCACAATTTTAGAAAGCAAGACCTGTACACTCTTCACATGAAAAGAAACTAGGAGTGCAATTATCTGCCCTGGGTCAAGTCAGGTGAGGCAGTCATCTAATATCCAACTCAAAATGAGGTTCACTCCTTCCCAAACGACAGTTCTGAATCCTCAAGGAATTGAAAATGAGGATAAGCTGAGCATGCCACATTTGGTAAAACTGGAAGGATTCTTGAGTCTAGCCCAGATGTCAGACCTGGTAATGAAGAGGAAAAGCTCATTTTTAGTTCTTCCTACCAGAGGCAGCAGAGAAACAGGAACTGGGTCTTTGAGTGGCATCAGCTTACATTATGCTCTAGTCCCTGTGGGTTTCTCTATTAATGGGTTTGCTATTACCCAGGCTTTGATCTATGCTGGGCTTCCCACTGTTTTTCAGAATAAGAAGCCTCCTTGGTTTTATTACAGTCCAGCCTATCCATAATGCATTTAATATTATTCCACCATCCACGTCTCTACCCGTATTATAGTTTCATATAGAAGTGATTTTCCTTCTCTAAAAATAAGGTGCTACATTTGGAATTACACTTATAAGATGACAGTAATCCCGTAATCACTTCTTGGAACAGAGATTTGCAGGACAACATAATATAGCAATCATTATACACTTAGATATGGGGATGATGAGAGGAAATACAAATTTCATTATTCCTGATAGCTCACTTCCAATGAAAGTTGACATAAATTAAAAGTGAGTCTGAAAGGAAAGCAATTTGGGTCTTTTATCCCAGATCAAGTTTTTTCTCTAGGAGGAAAGAAAAAATCACCCAGAAGTTTCAAAAATTAAGAGAATCTTATTTAATACATATCACATCAAAGTTCCCTTTCCCTCCCCATTTCACTTAACAATAAAAAGTAACCCAGATGAATCATTTTCCTATATTAAAAAAAGATAAATGACTTCAAAGAAGGCAGCTATTTTCCCTTTCCCCCCCTTCTACCTCTGTTTTATTATGTAAGCTAGTGTTCATCCTAATATGCTGTTTTAGAAAACTCTCTTTGAGGAAGGAAAAAAGATGGTCTTTTCTTTATTATTGTACTTGTTCCTGCTACTTTTCCCTCCTCTTCATAACACACGGCCATCTTCTTTGCCTGGAGGAGGTGGGACCGCTACATGCCCATAAGCATTCGGTGTCTGCTGAGCTGCATGTGTTTATCAGTTAGAGGAAGCACTGAACCGCCTACCGAGATTAAGTTTCCCTCCAAGAAATTATTTTCACTGCAATTGCTGAGAGAAACTGAGAGAGACACAGAGGGCAGGAGAGAAANAATGTCTCTGCTTTTGAATATGCTATCTAGGTTGGTCATAACTTTTCTTCCAAGGAGTAAGCGTATTTTAGTTTCATGGCTGCAGTCACCATCTGCAGTGATTAAAGACAGGTAAACGGAGACCAAAATGTCAGCTTTATTGTTTATTATAGAATTGTTAGAAAATGCGACAATTAGCCTCTTAATATGGAACCCCAGAATTAAATCACTTATTTTCTGAGACATCGACTATTCTTAACAGAGATTGGTCTTCCCTACAGGGGTGGGCTCTGTAATGAACAATTTACAGGCCGGTAGATCCCAAAGAGCTAGATGGAGAAGGAAGCCAAGGAGCAATATGCTAGCGGATATCACTCCAAGTGGAGAGGCGCATTGGAAGGGACGGCAGGTACTGTCTTCTTGTGGTCAACTTCTTTTCTCTAGCTTCCCTTTCAGGAGAAATCAAAAGCAGTTTCTTCTTGCAGAAAGATCAGGAAATTCTCCTTTAAACGCACTCAAGATCTAGAATCTGGGAAGCCATGGGTTCATTGGGAGGAGACTGAACTTTGGAGGCAGACAGACCTGAGTGCAGACTTCTGCTTCTTACTAGCACTGTGACCTTGAATAATTGACTTCTTTCAGCCTTGGCAGCCCTGAGTAAAATCTTATGCAGACAAAACCTTTGACTATTTCCGTGTATGGCAGGAACGAGGACGGCCACTTTTATCCCCATTCAAGATGAGTTTGTGTGTGTGGGGGAGTGACGGGGGCAGGGAGGGGGTAAAAGCAAAGCATCTGAAGGGAGGAAAGACCGTCTTAGAGAGTGGAGGCCGTGTCAGGAGGAACCAAAACCCGTAACAGGATCAGGGCATGAGGCAAATGCTGCAGCAAGAGATTTGGAAGCTGACCAGAGGTTCTCAGCACAAAAACCTTAGGCAAATGACTGAGTTTTGAAACAAGAGAAGTAAAAAAAGCGTGCACATATACAAAAACACAACACACCAGAAATCAGTGTGCTGAGAGATGGCAGCAAACCAGATGGGCCGTCGGGACCTCTCCCTTTTGTGCTGAGGTGGTTTTTGACTGTGTGTGGGTTTGAGAGTTTGTTGGTTCATTGGTTTCTANGTTTTCTATATATAGGTCTTTAGTTTCTTTACGTAGATATATTCCTAAGTATTTTATTCTTTTCGTTGCAGTGGTGAATAGAATTATTTCCTTAATTTCTCTACTTCCTCATTATTAGTATAGGAATGCAAGGGATTTCAGACATCACTGGGACAGACATGAACTTCAGGACAGTGATTAAAGCTGGGATGAAAGAGGAAAGCCGCTGGGAAGGTAAGGGGTTAGCTCTGTCTGGGTGGTAACATTTTATTCCTTAAAAAAAGAAAAGATATGAAAACCGAAGGTCAAATACTGTCCACAATTTTAGCAATGGGTTCATGTGTGTCTGACATTATTTCCCATCTTTTCCTGCGCCTGAAATGTTTCACAGTTAATTCTCTTTTTTAAAGAAAGTGTTCCTTGTAACTGTGAAATGGAACTAAGCTGACCAAAACACATTCCAGTCTCAGTATAACATGGCCTTGCTGTCACCCGTGGATCCAATTACAAGTAATTTATTCATCGCAGATTGGAGTGCCTGCTGGGTCTGGCACCAGAGGCGGCAGAGGACACGGCAGGAATAGCTGGGACGTCAGGCAGGCAGGCCTGGTTCCAGTTTCAGCTGCTGCTGATCTGCTGTGCTATGTCACACGGGATCCGTTACATCTCTGATCTCTGGCTCTCTTACATGATGGATATGCCTTCTTCCCCTGAGGGTATGTGAAAGGGACGGCCTGAGACAAACGTTAGTAAGTTACGCTTTGATTACAGCTGCAGGTACCGAAGACAGTGTGACAACGTGGAATGTTCCAAAGGAGATGACAGGAATTAAGTTTTATAGCATGAATCACAGGACAGAACTGGATCTGAGAGATTACACCCATCTTCCTTTACAGGGAAAATCTCCTGGGAAAGGGCCCCACGGGGAAGCTTGCAATCCCAAGCTGGCCACTGCCCCATAGTTTGGAGTCAGTGCAATCCACCAGATTGAAAGTGATGGGAAAGCTGATTACAGAAGCTCAGAACATAAATGCTTGCATCTGAACCCATTATACACTGATTTCAGTAAGAATTTAAGATGATTGATGATTTTAAAAACACTCTCTCTCTCGTCCCTGGGCCACAAAACCAAGCTTGTTGAATAGATCAGGACTCTAAGGGCACAGTGGGAAGAAACCTGACTAGATTGACGCCAACCAGAAAATGCATGGGTTTTGTTTCTAAAGTTTGACTTTAATAAGGAAGCATCATGAGAAATGCTGGACTGGAAGAAACACAAGCTGGAATCAAGATTGCCGGGAGAAATATCAATANCACACACACACACACACCCTAGCAAAAACGAAAAAGAAGAAACAGGCAGATAAGATGTCCTCTCTCTGTCTCAGGGGCCAGGCTCTTGCCTTGGTTATCTCACTGCTGCCATCAAAAGTTGTCCTCAGCCTCTGGAGAATCCCTTCCTCCTCTGCCAGCTTGCAGCAGAGACAATAAAGATGTGCAGTTTCTTATAGAGAATCCTGGGCGTTTGTATGCACCAGTCAGCAGAGAGAACCCCTCCATGAACTGAAGGGGACCAGGCTTTAGTTGGATGGGAATCAGACATATTTTTAGTTTGCAGTGGGGGAAGGGTACAGAAAAGGGTAACCAGAAGAGAATGGAGAAAGCCCAACCCCATTTCATTAAATCTCCATGAATATGCAAAAGAGGGCTAATTGCCCTCTTCAAAAACTAATGATTCTAAATTTTACAAGCTGAATTATAAAACCTGACACACTATTTTTCCCTTTTATTATATTTGTAAGCATCACTCCTTCTGCAAAGAAAATCAGATCCTATTTTATCAGCTGCCGCCATCTCCCCTTCTTTTGCTCCCGACCCTGTTTTCCCCTCCTCTTTTGCTGAACACCGCAGCATTGCCATGTGTATTAATTGCCCTGTGAAATGCACTTGAAGTCATTAGAATTCCCCATTCAAAACTATTATCTTGTGCCATTATGCCTTTGCATTATATTTATTTAAATATGCCTCTTCTGAATTAGCTCATTTTTAACAGCTAGCCATGCCTGAAATATTATTCCCATCCAAGCTGCTCTCATATCATTTTTCTCTCCTCTATGGAAGAAATGTCTGCACTCCAGCCTCCCATCCTGACAGGGGCAGCTTTGTAAGAAGGCAGAGGCTGATTTTCTGTAACAGGCTTCCTTGAGAGGGGATCCCAGATGTAGGCTGCTATTGCAAAGAGAGAATCCCAGGGTCTGGCTAGGTGAAGCCTCCCAAGAGCAGGTTGCCTGCTACTTGTTGTACCTACTCTTCATCTGTTCTGGGGCATCGACTGAAGAAAAAAAGAGATCAAACCCTAGATTCTTCTTTGCCTTTTTCTTGGAACAGTTCAACAGTGATGCCAGTTGTCACTGGCAGCTACTCAGGAGCCACCTGATGCCCACGTGGACATTCTGACCTGCAGCCGAGGAATGAACTAGATAGCCACTAAAGTCCTCTTCCAGACCTGAATTTCTTGAAGTGGCTAAGGAATTTCTGATATCCCCTGACGCTGAAATTTCTCTTTCTCTACTAAAACTAAACTGATGTTCATGTCCCTATTTTTGAGATGGCCCTTTCAATTACCTACTAGAGACTTGCCTTCCATTCTTATCTTATTTCCATTCAGAGCAAATATGTAAATATATTTAGCATATATATTTATCTCAGTGGGGCTTTCCAGGAGGGTCAGTGGTAAATAATCCACCTGCCAATGCAGGAGAATGCAGGTTTGATCCCTGGTCCAAGGAAGATACCCTAGAGAAGCAGATGGCAACCCACTCCAGTATTCTTACCTGGCAAAACCCTATGGACAGAGGAACCTGGTGGGCTACAGTCCATGGGGTCACACAGGTCAGATGTGACTTAGTGACTGAACAACAACAACAAATTTATCTCAATAGCTGAGCTTAGAATGTACTACTCCCGTAAATTCGTTCTCCTAGATCCCTTTTGCTGCTAAGCTCTCTATGCCACAATTGCAGGAAACACAGTACCATCAACTGAGCACTTCCCTAAGTGTGGTATCGTAGACATCTTATTCTTATTGTACCCTTTTGAGGTAGGAGCTATAAGGCCCCAGGCTGAGCAGCTGCGGCTGATCTCCTGCTGACACTCGGCAATGGGATACCAGCGAGAGCATTAACACTGAGCACATTCTTGAGGATTTCCTGGCCAGACACACATGCAGAGAAGACCCTCAGTCCAGAAGAGGGGCAAAAGGAAAGAGAAGATGCCAGCTGGAATCCATCTTGGCTGAGAGGTGTGCCCACACCAGGAGCAAATATGAAGATGATTGGCCAGAGACAACCCGGAAAACTGCCCCTAAATGAGCAGCCTAACCTGGCCCTCATTGCCTGACCAACCTAGACAGCATATTCAAAAGCAGAGACATTAGTTTGCCAACAAATGTCCGTCTAGTCAAAGCTATGGTTTTTCCAGTAGTCATGTATGGATGTGATAGTTGGACTATATAGAAAGCTGAGCACCAAAGAAGTGATGCTTTTGAAATGTGGTGTTGGAGAAGACTCTTGAGAGTCCCTTTGGACTGCAAGGTGATCCAACCAGTCCATCCTAAAGGGAATCAGTTCTGAATATTCATTGGAAGGACTGATGCTGAAGCTGAAAGTCCAATACTTTGCTCACCTGATGCAAAGAACTGACTCACTGGAAAAGACCTTGGNCTCTTGAGAGTCCCTTTGGACTGCAAGGTGATCCAACCAGTCCATCCTAAAGGGAATCAGTTCTGAATATTCATTGGAAGGACTGATGCTGAAGCTGAAAGTCCAATACTTTGCTCACCTGATGCAAAGAACTGACTCACTGGAAAAGACCTTGGTGCTGGGAAAGACTGAAGGCAGGAGGAGAAGGGGACGACAGAGGATGAGATGGTTGGATGGCATCACTGACTCAATGGACATGAGTTTGAGTGAACTCCAGGAGTTGGTGATGGACAGGGAGGCCTGGTGGGCTGCAGTCCATGGGGTCGCAGAGAGTCAGACATGACTGAGCACCTGAAATGAACCTGCCCCTCCTGTGGGCGATTCACTCTGGGCTCGCCTATGTGCTCTTCCAAGCATATTCTGCTTTTTTCCACATGTGCTTTGATTCTAATAAAAGCTTGTAACTTTTTCACGATCCTGATATCTTTACTGAATTCCTTCTTCAAAGACAAGACCGAGGTCCTTCTTCCAGCTTTTCACTGCCATAATCAATTTTACTTACGAGTCAAGTGGCATAGAGACTTCACTAGGGCTACCCTACTAGTGAGTGGTGGAGAGTGGACTTGAGCTTAGGTTTCTTCTGGATCTTTTGTTCTTCCAACAACATCAAGTTGCCTACAGTGTAAATAAGACCAATGTGTTGGCATAAACATTGACTGAGACAACCAAGAAAGACATTTTGAACTAGACTGGCCAGAAATTTGACCTGGGCGTGAGGAGAACTGCCAGTGATAAGAGGAACAGAACAAATAAGCCCTTCATCAGTAGAAACAAGAAATTCAGATGTCAGACTCTTGCAAAGCTTCAGTAGGCAAATGGGCCAAAGCCTTCATGGACTATAATGAAAGCTTCATGAGCACAGGGATGTTTACTGTTTTGTTGCCTGATAAATAAATTCTGAGTATTCAGAAAGATGCCAGACACATAATAAATTCTTTAAACTTTTTAAAACATCTTGGGCTGATTGAATGTGTGGCATTAATTGTTAATGGTCTTCAGGATGCCCTAGCTGCTCTTGTGATTAGCAAAGCACTGGGCACACGGGCTGAGGCAAGGGAGGGTCTCAAATCTGAGAGTCTGTCTATCCAGCAGCATTGTCGTCTGTGAGATGCGCCTGAACACCCCTCCCCGAAGAGCAATGGAGAGATTATTTAGAAGAGGAAAGGGCTCTGAAGTCACTCTGGGGTATCTAAGACTAAGGAGGAGGCAAGACCCGTACAAAAAAGAGATGAAGAAATCTTTGCATCTTTATTAACCCCTAAGAGCTTCTGATTCATTCTGTTTGCCTAGACCATGGAGATCTATACCAGACTTCCTGAATTCTGAGAAACAGGGGGAGTGACTGTGATATAGGTAAGGAATTGACCGAAATTCCCTCATGAGGAAAAGGCTAAACGTATATGTGAGTTTTGACACGCAGGCTCCAGGTTAGTGAGTAGGCTCCAGAGGAGGCTCTATGCCTGCCCTGATGGGGTCAGAAGCAGCTGAGATGTAGAAAAATGGGGTTGAGGGCAAGCTGCATGTTACAGCCAGATTCCTCAAAACCCCAACACTAACAAACACTACCTACCTAGCTTAGTTCTACCCCCAGCGTGGATTTCTTTGCTTTTGCTACAGGATGACACAGAAAGGCAGGCAGACTCTTCAGAGGTTATATTCAGTTTAATTTCCTCTTAGGGATGCCTCTGATACTAGCAGCAGCCTCTTCCTTGAGGGAAGGGAAGGTCCTTTCCCAGGCTTCAGGTGGGAAGCTCATGGGTGCCCACTGCAAGTTGTTCAGCAGAGGAGCCTTGCTGATGCCTCGAGGTTTGCAATCTTCTCTGGCGTGAATCTCAGAAACCTTCGTGTCTGCCTCGATCCCTTAGGAACAGGAGATGGTTTTTTCCCTCCTAAGTATATTTTTCTCTAACAAGCAATGGCCAAGAAAAGCAAACACATCCCTAGCTGGCTATCACAGCCCACAAGTCAAGACCTCCATTAACAGTGCCTCCCTTCTCAATCAACCAAGCTGCACAAGATTGCTTGTCTTTCAGAGAATGGCCTGTGACGGCACAGGCTGCTAAGAGCTGCTGTTCTTGAATGCCCAGGTATCAGGAGATATAACAGGGTGGGATGAAAATGTCATGGGGCTAGGTTGACAGGAGATGGGGGTGGTAGGTAAGCCTAGACATATTCCCCTACCTGTGAAGGGCTGAGCAAGCAGATGGGAGAGAGTGCTTTTTTTTTTCTCTTTTACTTTTCAAACACTGTTTTTTTCATCCTCCTGTCAGATGACCCTTTTCGTTAATTCATTTCCTCCCTATTGCATATTGAATATTTAAACCCGGGACCTGAGATGTACCCAGAGATTCCATAGTGAGGTTATATCCGGCTTAATTTCCTCTTACAAGACTCTTCTGACACAGCCAGCAGCCTCTTCTGCATTCTAGGACAGCTCCATCGGTCACTGCCACATGGACACCACAGCCCCTTCTCTGCCACCACTGGTCCATGTCAATTCTGCCTTGTTCCTGTTGGCCAAGACTGATTTGTTTATTTCTTGAGGGAAAATTTGAAGATGAATTTGCAGGTGGTAGAAACTCTCTTAACTCGAGTATTTTAATGGAAGGTTGGTTCCAAATACTGATACAATCAACACTTGTGCAAGGGCTGGAGTGTAAGGCTGGGGATGAATATGTCTCTTTTAAGTCTTCAAGTCCCCGTAGATTTTCCTGGTGGTTAGTAAACAGGTGATTCCAAGTGGGAAGTTCTGTGCAAAAAGCCTGGGATCAAGTTCCTCATTAATTTCTCACTCCTTGAATGCTCTTAAGAAACAAATTAAGACTGATCATCTCATCTTTAAAATAGAGATAATGATTATATCAAAATTCACAGGGCTGATGTGAGAATTAAACGTGATAATATTTGTAAAAGTGTCTTATACAACATTACACGGGTAAGACGTAATATCCGTGCTGACAGGAGGCAGATGTCACGATAGGAAATCTCTGGAGGTTGCTCCCAACATAAACATACAGATTCTTCCGGCAGTTGAGTCAGGAGCTGAGACAAATGGCTGCGGCTGTGGTCCTTAGCGACCAGCCTCTTTTGCTGCCGCTGCTGATCTTCGCAGAGGCCACTAGGTGGCACCTCCTTTTAAAATCTCTTCCACTTTCCCAGGTGAATCTGGATCCTTTCAGGACAAGTCATGAGAGCCGGCTTTAGTCCACACCGGGGGAGTCTGGAGTACTGCCTCCTCCGTGGTGACAAAGCCCTTTGTGAGGACTGAAAGGACTCTTGAATTAAGAAAATGCGTAACTGAAACGCACACCACCCTTTCTTGCTTGTTCCCAGTTTCCTCTCCGCCATAAGAACAGGCGTGCCTTTTCATCCCTGTCCATTGCGATCTGGCCAGAACACCCAGTTGAACCTTTCTGAGAAGGTCTGCGAGGGAAACCAGCAGCTGTTTTCTGAACTCCTTAGGAAAGCGAGCAAAGCCCCCTTTTTTTTCACCTACAACTGAAAATGTGTCTAATCTCAGGGTCAGCACGCTCTGTATCGGAAAGCTCCTTCTCAGATTTCCTCACCCCGTGCTGCTAGCCTGAGCCCAGAGCAAACGATTTCCTAAAAAGACCAACTGAACTGTGGACATTTTCCCTCGGACAAAAGAAGAACTTGGGGAGGCTGCAAAAGCTCGGAGTGGACAGGGGCTTGCTGAGGCTGTAGTGCAGGCCGTCTGTACACCAGCTACCTGATCTTGGCCAAAACCACCTGCCCTCTCTACATCGTTTTATTACCTATCAAATAAAGATTGAATTAAGGAGATTGCTGATATTCCCATCAGAGGTCCAAACTGTCTGAAGTCATGTAGTTATGTGGGAAGGTTATGTATCCGATACCTGTCACTGACATGAGTCCGCTTGTTCCCTTGTCAGAGATTTGACAAGGACTTCTGTCAATAATTTAAGAGACGTGCATCCATTTATTTTGCAAAGTATGTTCTTCCCAAGATGTTCACACACAGCTACCAATGTTCTCCTCTGGGACCTCTGAGAATGGTTCAGTGGCTTTTCTGGACAGATGACAACGGACAGTGCTGAAAATCCACTCAGCTTTGTAGTATTACTGCAAGGTAATTAGGAACAAGCAAAAAGTGGTGGTGTGTTTAATTTAGGCATGTTTCTAAAATCTTGGGGACCTCCACTTCCCTGACAGTCCAGTGGTTAAGATGCCACACTTCCAATATAGGAGACACGAGTTCAAACCCTGGTTGGGGAAGTAAGATCCCACAGGCCATGTGGCACAGCTAAAACTAAAGGAATAATTCCAGGTGACCTCTGTGCGTGTTAGTCTTTTCACACACATGCAAACTCCTTGAAGGCAGACAAAACAGCTTCAATCTGCCCTTCCTTCTTTCTTTGCATCCATACAGACACCTACACATGGCCTGTACTCTGTGGTTAGTTAATAGTAAATACAGCTCACTGACAGACAGCAATTAGGGAAAAAAAGACTTCATCTAGATAAAAGTTCTGGTATACTCATATTTAGCGTAACACTAAAAACAATAAATAAAAAGAGCAGCTAAGCTTTATTAAGCATTAGGAGGTAAACAAGATAAGGAGAGAGACTTTTGTCTGCTTGCCAAATGTTATATCTCAGAACCTAAAATTAATGTTTGGGACATAGAAGGGACTCAATAAATATTTATTTTATAAATGAATGAAAGAATACTCACCCTGGGCTCTGTTTTACAGACTGTCTAAAGTGTTACTATTATTTTCATCCATGTTAGGCTTGAGAAAGTGGAAGTTAAGACTGCATAAATAACTTGCCAAGTTTTCACAACTAACGTGGGCAATGCTGAACTTCATGCTAGCTAGTCTGGTTCCAAAATCTCCCTTAAGCATAAAGCTAAAGAGTCACTGAAAACACTTCATTACTTTCTTTGATTACTCATCTGAGGCAAGAATATGTACTGTTATTTATCATCCATTAGTAGATTTTTTTATTTTCTATAAAGAGAAACGAACAAGGAAGGATGCTCCTCCAGGTCCATCAGATACGCTTAGCAAAGAGGTCAAACCTGTTTCTCAGAAAAGGAAGACTCAGTAAAGTCAGTTTGCAAGTGTGTACACTAGGTGGCGAGAAACAGGTCGGCATACGTTTCATTAAGGATGTGTACTAGGATTCAGCATGGATTAAATGCTTAGCAGGTGTGGATTGAAGGGTGGTGAAGGGCCTGCTGGAGACACATAAGAGAAAGAATATTGACCTGAGAAGAGGACTGGAATGAGATCGTGTATGGGAGGACCCTCAGATGATCAGTTTTCTTTCCACAATTCTTATATTTGCTTCCAGGGACTTTTATAGAACAGCTACTTTGTGTTATTCACTATTCTCAGAGCTGATGATGCAGCAGTGAGCGAGACAATATCCTGACCTTATTATGGAATTTTGGTGCTACCGGGGCACCATGGATCTGAGCAAATGCACCTATTTCTCTCAGCCCTGCTGACAAAGGTTGAGGGCAGCCTACTTAAGGGTTTACTGGGATCTTCCCAAACCTAAAAATGAAAAAAGCGTGAATTGGGTTCTGCACCTTTTATTTCCAGTACTTTAAAATGATTCCCAGAAATTATATGCACTCTGATTTTCTTCTACCTTTTTCCTTTTCTCACCTTTCAGAGGATAGAGAAGACAGGCCCAGTGAAGCACATGCTCAAACCAAGTCACAGGTGCGTAGGCACTTTTATTAGAGTCCACTTGCACAAAAGGAGGGTCATCTTGTGCTCATTGCGAACGCTCGTCCAAAAACTGTAAACCTGATGTTGAAACAGACCTTAGAGATGATGGATTTTAACTTTCCTCTTTTACAAATGAGTCTCCTGAAGCCTAGAGAAGAAAGAGGAGTACTTAATCAAGGTCACAGAGGCAGTTTGAGTAATAGCCCCAGATCTTTGGTCTCCTATTACCTAATCCACGATGACGCAATTGCAAGACTCCCGGTGGAGACACAAAGACCCAGGAGGAAACTTTACGGGAAGAAATCAGGGTAAATATTCTCAAGGACACTGGGTGCTAACTGTACGATTTCTACAGCTTGAACCGATCTTGCCATGAAAATAGTCAGCGGGTTCATGGACTCCCTTTCCACAGAGCTCTGCTTCACACCCTGCAGCACTGCCAGGCCCCAGATATATCGGTACCTACTTTCTGTCTTCATGATCTGCCTGGGCCTTTACCATCGTCTCCAGGAGGGTCTTAAAGCCTCCAGCTTTGCCATACTAGGCATAAATTAATCCCCAAAGCCCACCGTCTAGCCATTCCCCTCTTTATACCGGTAAAGTCATTATTCTGTGTCTCAGATGAAACCCAGTCTTTAGATTCTGACATCAAAGGAATGGCGCAGGGCTTCCCTGGTGGCTCAGCGGTAAAGAATCCGTCTGCCATTGCAGGAGACGTGGGTTGGACCCCTGATCAGGGAAGATCCCACGTGCCTTGGAGCAACTAATAGCAACCTACAGCTATTGAGCCTGTGCTCTAGAGCCTGGGAGTCACGCTGAAGCCCTCATGTCCTGGAGCTGGTGTTCCACAACACTGCAGTGAGAAGCCCTCCAGCCAGAACTAGAGAATAGCCCCTGGTCTCTGCAACTGGAGAAAGCTGGAGCACCAACACAGCTCCAGCACAGCCAAAAATCAATCAGTCGATCAATAATTTCTTTTAAAATGTACTGGCTCAGTGTGAGAAGCCATCATTTACTCACTTTCTGTCAGGCACCAGACACTCTCCTTCATATTACACAGATACTTCTAATTTGCCCCAGAGTCCTATGAGGTCACTATAGTAGCTAATGGTGCTAAAGATCTTAGAGATGATGGAGGTTACATTTTTGCAAAGTATTTCCAGTTCCTCTCCTACTGTATCCAATTCTCCTCCATCTGAACAGTGTAAGATTGTACTTTCCTGCACCCCTTGAAGTAAAATGAGCCCAATTTGAGAGGAAGAACAATCACAAAATCTCAGGACATCCCAGGATAGGCATGAAGCAGAAGAAGAAAATAGACTTTCTAAGAGATTCAAGGGATTGTTTATTATTGCAGCATTACCTAGCCTGTGCTGACTGATCCATCTACTTTTATTAACCTCATTTTATACAGCAGGACACCGAGCTCAGAAAGGTACTATAATTGCACAAGTTTTTACATATGATAATTAATAGAGCAAGGAGTTTAATCTTGCTGTCCAACCCTGAATATTCATTGGAAGAACTGATGCTCAAGCTGAAGCTCCAAAGCTTTGGCCACTTGAATGGAAAATGCACTGATGCTGGGAAAGATTGAGGGCAGGAGGAGAAGGGGGTGACAGAGGATGAGATGCTTGGATGGCATCANTGAATATTCATTGGAAGAACTGATGCTCAAGCTGAAGCTCCAAAGCTTTGGCCACTTGAATGGAAAATGCACTGATGCTGGGAAAGATTGAGGGCAGGAGGAGAAGGGGGTGACAGAGGATGAGATGCTTGGATGGCATCATCAACTCAATGGACATGAGGTTGAGCAAACTGCAGGAGATGGTGAAAGACAGGGAAGCCTGGTGTACTGCAGTCCATGGAGTCACGAAGAGTCAGACATGACTTAGCAACTGAACAATAACTCAACTTCAATCCCTGGTGTCTGACTTGATCTCTTGTGATCTTTCTGCTGCAAAGTGATGTCTACCCATCTGGCCTGGGCTTCACAAGGGACCCTTCTGTCTTCAGTCCCTTATGTCTTCCAATATTCTTTACTAAAAAGTTTATTGTTTTGTCTTTCCTTAGTATTACTGTGACCATGTTTTTTTACTGACTCAAAGTCTCTCTATTGCCTCTAGAATTAGTGAAAGGAAACAATAGGAAGTATTAAACAAAGTCCTTTCTCTCAAATAATGGCTTATTGCTTCTACTGCCAGGACTCACGGAGAAGGCAATGGCACCCCACTCCAGTTCTCTTGTCTGGAAACTCCCATGGATGGAGGAGCCTGGTGGGCTGCAGTCCATGGGGTCGCTAAGAATCAGACACAACTGAGTTACTTCACTTTCAATTTTCACTTTCATGCATTGGAGGAGGAAATGGCAACCCACTCCAGTGTTCTTGCCTGGAGAATCCCAGGGTCGGGGGATCCTGGTGGGCTGCCGTTTATGGGGTCGCACAGAGTCGGACACGACTGAAGCGACTTAGCAGTAGCAGCAGCCAGGACTCTAACATCAGATATACGGTGCTCTGATCAGGATGAGCCAAAAAAGGGATAGGAGAGAAGTGTAGATTTTCTCTTGTCTTCTGGCTCCAGGGAGTCTGTGGATGAAACAGATCAGGAGTCACTTTTATTTTCTGTACCCAAACTCACTCTTCAGAGTGTATCAGGAGAAGACATTTCCACCTCATTGTAAAGGAGATAATTCTAGAAGTTTCTCGAACACCTATAAGTGTCTCCTTTCTATTTCCCAGGGGTCCAGCTCGCACCTGCAAAGCCGTTCCAAAAAGGCAGACCAAATCCACTTGACAATATCCCACTGCTTACCTTAGGTTAGCTTCTGATTTCCCATGGCGCCCATGTGCTCCCTCGAAACATTTCTTGGCATTGATATTTACAGAAAAATAATAAACAAAATCCACATTGGCACACATATCGATCCCCAGATTTCACTGACATTTACGAATAAATGATGGATTGCCTTTTTTGTGAGGCTGGCTGAGCTGACCTGCGTGGCCCGTACATAATTTACTTTTGATTAAAGGAGTGCTTCAACATCAAGATTCTGTTTGGGAGCACTGGGCAGGATCGATACGTTTATGACACAAACTTTCAAACAATGTACTCTGAGCAAGAAGTCTCTGCAGTCAATTCCTCTCAGATTTGGTGGGGGTCGGCGGTGAGGGGAGAGGAAAGGCCTAGAATTTCGAAGAGTTTGGCACGGAGCACTGTTAGAGTCTGAACACAGAGTGGCTCTGCTATTTGTAGCTTTGGACCCGTGCCATTATCAAGGGAGGCTGTTGTCAGAAATTTTGAGGGTTCCAGATCTCTCACAAACACCCTAGAGGAAGGGAAAGAAAAAGTGACAACAGTTGATTAGAAAAAGAAGTCTTCTGAGAGAAATGGGGATTTTTAAAGCCAATTTTTGCATATTTTTACCCATCCTTCAGAGGCAGAATGTATCCTGCAGACTATAGCATTTGTTTTCAAACACTTGAAGTTGAATGCTTTTAGATGTCTTCTGTAGTATGTCACATTCTGCACCTCCCCTTATTGCTTCAGATCTGGTCTATTTTAGGAACTTTTGCTCCTGCCTCTTCGCTGGAGGCATTTCATGTTACTGTGCTTACTTAAGTTACACTGCTTTGGTGATGCCGTTCCTGAATGCCTAGTCCCAAAAGATGTCTCCATTCTCCTCATGGTTATATCACTGATTAGCTTGAGAATGATAATAATAATAATGCCCAAAATATGTGAAATGCATAGCTCATTCAGGCTGCCAGAGAAAAATGCCACAGACTGAGTGGCTTATCAACAACAGACATGTAATTCTCATAGTTCTGGATGCTGGGAAGTCCAAGATCACGGCATCAGAAGATTTGATGCCTTTTGGTTCCTGAGCTGGCCTCTCTACATAGAGGGCAAGGTGAGACCAAAGGAAGAGGCAGACCACTCCAGATTGCTGGGTGGCAGTTTTAACAAGCAGGGAAACTTACACCCAAGACTTATCTTGGGCATCTGCAAAACAAGTAGATCTCTACACCTGCCCATCAGAATCTTATGGTTTATATAGAAGCCTTAACTAGACTCAATCACTTAACACCAACCAAAGGGTCCCAACAACACTCTACTGT
>SJYV01005481.1:0-25136 GCA_006410875.1 Neotragus pygmaeus | reverse complement strand
TGCCTCGTTTCTTACATGATAGTATACATGCTTCAATGCCATTCTCCCAAATCATCACACCCTCTCCCTGTGGACTTAGTTTGGTATTCAGCTTACTTTCTTCTCCTGCTTTCTTCCACAGCCTTTTTTTTGCTCTGCTACTTTTATTTATCTTTCTGTCATTGAACTTTCTCACGTCATTAACTGTTCTTTGAAATCATAGTTTTTCATGGCTGTCTGTGTATATACATTGAGTTAATATATCATAATTGATGAATCAACTTATTTCCTATTTTCTATTCATTTAGGTTGTTCCCAGTTTTTCCTTTTATTAATAAATACACTGCTTCAAATGTCTTTATGCCCATCTCTAATTACTAATATATATTTGCAGTTGGTATTATGGGATTTCAGAGTGCATTATATACATGTGTGTGTATGTAATTGAGGCAAAATTTGTTTATAACATTATATAGATAACATTGTATACTTTCATGTGTACAATATTATATTGACTTCTCTACACATTACAGAGTGTTCACCTCCAAAAGTTTAGTCTCTTAGGTGTTTGTACAGTCCTAAGGAGTTTTTCATCATTTCTAGGTTATCTGTTTTGGGGGCATACAGCCATTTACATACAGTATTGATAATTTCTGATAATTCTTTTATTTTTATGGTATCTGTTATATTTTCTTCTCTTAATTATGATTTGATATATCTGAAAGTTTTCTTTCTTCTTCTCTCACTCTCTCTCTCTCTTTTTTTTTTTAACAGAGTCCAGCTAAAGGTTTACCAATTTGGTTTATCTTTTCAAAGTGGTGGGAGGGGGGTTAAGGGTTGGGAACTCATGTACACCTGTGGTGGTTTCATGTCAATGTATGGCAAAACCAATACAGTATTGTAAAGTAAAAAAAAAAATTTAAATAAAAAAAAAAGAATCAGCTCTTAGTTTCATTGAACTTCTCTGTTGTCTTTTTAGTCTTTATTTTATTTACATCTGCTCTGAACTTTATTATTTTCTTCCTCATACTGATTTTAGGCAACGTTCTTATTTTTCTTGTATATTTAAGTGTAATGTTAGCTTGTTTGAGATTTTTCTTTTTTCTTGACTTAGACTTGTACTGCTTTGAACTTCTCTCTTAGTACTCTTTGCAGCATCCCATAAATTTTGATATGTTGTATATTCTTTTGTCTTGAGCTAATTTTTATTTATTCTTTGATTTCTTCATTAATTCAATAATTGTGCAATAGCATATGTTTAGTCTCCACAAACTTGAGATATTCTATTTTTTAATTTTTTTCCTTGTAGTTGATTTTTAGTTTCATACCATTGTGGTCGGAAGTATGCTTGATACAATTTCAGTCTTCTTAATTCCATTGAAACTTGCTTTGTATCCCAGCACATGGTTCATCTTTGAGAATGTTCAATTTGCCTTTGAGAAGAAAGTGTATTTTGCTGCATTTGCATGAAATATTCTTATAAATCTTATAAATCTAAAAGTTCATTTTGTTTAATCTTTCCTTTAAGGTTGTTGTTGACTTTCTATCTGGATAATTTATTGATATCAGTGGAGTTTTAAAATTCCCTAAAATTATTGCATTGCTGTCCATCTATCCTTTGAGGTCTATTATAATTGTTTTATATATATTGGTGATCCATTTTAGGTTCAAACGTATTAATAAATGTTATGTATTCTTGATGACTTGCCCCTTTTGCTATTAAATAATGTCCATTTTGTCTCCTGTTACATGGTTTTTGGCTTGAAGTCTATTTTGTTTGGTATGAGTATGACTGCATCCACTTTCGTTTAGTTGCCATTTGCTTGGAGATCATACTCCATCCCTTTACTTTGAACCTGTTTTTATCTTTCAAGCTTAAGTGAATCTTTTGGAGGAAGTATATAGTTAGGTCCTGGATTTTAATTCATCCAGCTACTCTATGTCTTGTTTAGTGATTTAACCCATTTACATTTAGGGTGATTATTGATGAATGAAGAATTATACTGGTTGTTCTATATCAGTTCTTTATCCATAGGATGCCTTAAACATTATTTCTTTGTCATTGACTTTTGACAGTTTTACTATAATATGTCTTGGAGAGGGTTTTTTGGCATTAAGATAATTAGGTATTCTCTTAGCTTTATGGACTTGTACATCCAGTTCCTTCCCCAGACTTGAGAACTTCTCAACTATTTCTTTAAATATACTCCTTGATCCCTTCTTCCTCTCTTCTCCTATAGGATACTACTACCCTTATGTTGCCTTTCATAACAGAGTTGGATCGGTCTAATGGAAATTCTTCATTTTTAAAATTTTAGTTCTTTTCCCTCTTCTACCTGTATCATTTCTAGATTTCTTTGACCTTGCTAATTCTCTCTTTAATATGGTCTTCTCTATTTCTAATGCTTTCTAATATGTTCTTCATCTCATTTATTGAGTACTTCAGTTCCAGGATGTCTGTCTGGTTGTTTTGTGGTGTTTTAATCTCTTTGGTAAATTATTCTTTATTCATTAATTTTATTCCTGAGCTTATTGAACTGCCTTTTTGAATTTTCATATAGTTTGATTAGTTTCTTTATGACAGTTATTTTGGGTTTCCTATAAGTTAGATCACTTTACAGTTAGTCCCCTACATACGAATGAGTTTCATTCTAAGAGTGCCTTTGTAAGTCCCCAATTTGATTATAAAGTCCTACAAAGTTAGCCTAGGTACCCAACTATATAGTACTGTACTGTAATAGGTTTATAATACTTATCACACAAGTAATACACAAAACAAATTCAAAACATAAAGAAAATATTTTTAATCTTACAGTACCTTGAAAACTTCAGTAGTACAACAACTAGCATACAAGGGCTGGCATTGAGTGAACATGTAAGAAGTACTGAGTGGAGGAAAGAGAGGAAGTGGAAGATGGTAGAGCTGAAGGATCATCAACAACAAGAGATGGAGGACAGGCGGCAGTTTCACTCACAGCTGATGNACAACTAGCATACAAGGGCTGGCATTGAGTGAACATGTAAGAAGTACTGAGTGGAGGAAAGAGAGGAAGTGGAAGATGGTAGAGCTGAAGGATCATCAACAACAAGAGATGGAGGACAGGCGGCAGTTTCACTCACAGCTGATGGAATGCACATTTGCACCTTTGAAAGTTCACAACTTGAAGATATGTATGTAGAAGACTTACATTTTGTGCATTTAAGTTTTGTTTTTGAAGAATGGTCATGTTCTTTTTGTGATATTATATTACCATGATTTTCCATGGTGCTTGAAGAGTTGTTTCTTTGCTGGTACATTTGAAGTAGTGAATACTTTTCTTCTTTAGGTAGAGCATTTTCAACTTGATTCTAGTATTAATAATTCAACAGATTAGTAATTAGAGCCCACTCTTTTTTTTTTTTCTGGTAGCTGGCACTATAACAGAAGTTTCAGGTTTCTCCTCCCTGAGCTTCCTTCTGGTTATATATGTGCATGTACAANGAAAGTTCACAACTTGAAGGTATGTATGTAGAAGGCTTACATTTTGTATATTTAAGTTTTTTTTTTGAGGAATTGTCATGTTCTTTTTGTGATATTATATTAACTTGATTTTCCATGGTGCTTGAAGAGTTGTTTCTCTGCTGGTACATTTGAAGTAGTGAATACTTTTCTTCTTTAGGTAGAGCATTTTCAACTTGATTCTAATATTAATAATTCAACAGATTAGTAATTAGAGCCCATTCTTTTTTTTTTTTTTTTTCTGGTAGCTGGCACTATAACAGAAGTTTCCGGTTTCTCCTCCCTGAGCTTCCTTCTGGTTATATATGTGCATGTACACTTTTCACCCTCCCCCTCTGTCAGAGGTTTTGCCCTGTGCCCCGTTGTTGTTTATGCTTCCAGGGTTGCCGATGACTTTTTTGTGCTTGTGTTGCTGTTGTCACTGGCATTGCCACCTGAAACACTCAGCTGCAGGTGGCTTTGTTTTGTCTGGAATCATCAGGCTCATGGGCTCTGCCAGATTAAGGAAAGATGAGGAGAGCTGGGACTATGCGCGCCTCTGCCCGCCCAGGGCTGCCAGGTGTGTGGGCACCAGCACTGCAGGTGGAGGATGGAGCGGGCAGAGTCACGGACGCCTGCTCTGCTGGAGATACAGGTCCCAGGCTCTGCTGGCACAGCCGCCCAGCTCCCTGTGACTGTGGCCACCATCACGCTGGGAGGATGGAGTCATGAGCACTGCTCCCCTCCTGCTACTGGCTTCCCTGGGGCTCTGGGCTCAGTTGCTGCAGCTGGGGGTCCAGGATTGCAGGCACCACCTCCACAGTCCATCTGCTGTGCCTCCTCTATGTGTTTCAGTCCACCCATCTTTACATATAGATGTGTGGAGCTCTTTAGCATCATGGTATGTTGGACAGAGGAAATTTTGTTGAGGTATAGAAACTTTACTGCTTATACCTTGAAGGGAAGAGACAAAAGAAGGGCCACAGGATGCCATGATGCTGACATCACCTGCCTTTTCAACCGTTTTAGCGGTTTTCAGTTGAATTGGGCTGCACCTGTGAATGGAATGAATATCCCCAGTGAATGTGAAAATTATGATTCTCCTGATAGCAACTTCAGAGGCTAATTATGAGAAGGAAAGTATTCTCATCAGATGGGCTTTCTACTGGTTACCCAGGTACTTAGATTCTCTGTGTAAGGACTCCTTGGTCTTTGTGAAGGCTGGAGGTTATTTGAAAGCACTGATCTGTTTCTGTGTCAGTCCCCGTTACTGCCTTTGGAAGTTTTTATATAACTTCACTCTTTTTTGGAGAAGGCAATGGCACCCCACTCCAGCACTCTTGCCTGGAAAATCCCATGGATGAAGGAGCCTGGTGGGCCGCAGTCCATGGGGTCGCGAAGAGTTGGACACGACTGAGCGACTTCACTTTCACTTTTCACTTTCATGCATTGGAGAAGGAAATGGCAACGCACTCCAGTGTTCTTTCCTGGAGAATCCCAGGTACGGGGGAGCCTCATGGGCTGCCGTCTATGGGGTTGCACAGAATTGGACACGACTGAAGCGACTTAGCAGCAGCAGCACTCACTCTTTTTAGTGAGAGAATTTTTCTTATGGCTTTATCCTAGAATCAAATGCCATGGCTCTGATCCCTTGTACTGGTTCAGTTTATCTGTAGATGTTTAACTTCCACCCTGAGTATAGCATGAGCATTTTAGTTTCCTTATCCAGCTATCTCTGATCTTAGGGGTCTTTAGGGTATTATTGAAAAAAGTTACTTAAAAACAAGCTTTTTCTTTCATATAGGCTAAGTTTCACATGTCTATATCTATCTGTACAATCTACCTATATCTCTACATATATGTGTATTTGGTTTCACATATATGTATATATATATTGCTTTCAGTTAGAGGCCATATACTTTGTATTGCTTAGACATTTCTCAGTCTTTGTAGTCCACCAAAAATTTTGTTGTAAAGCATAATTTGTCTGAGCCATATATATAAAGGAATAGAAAATCTAAATAGAACAATTGTCATGAAAGTAATTGAGAATGGTATTAAAGCATTGCCTCTGTCTTTCTTTCCTTACAAATAGAATGGAATGAGGTAAATAAATCAGGTCCAGATGATTTAAAAGGGAATAATACTAGACTTAGGGATAGGACTTCCCTGGTGGCTCAGACAGTAAAGCATCTGTCTACAATGTGAGAGACCTTGGTTCAATCCCTGGGTTGGGAAGATCTCTTGGAGAAGGAAATGGCAATCCACTCCAGTACTATTGCCTGGAAAATCCCATGGACAGAGGAGCCTGATAGGCTACAGTCCATGAGGTCACAAAGATTCGGACACGACTGAGTGACTTCACTTTCACTTTCACTTTCAAAAGTAATGCCAATGATATAAGAACAAATCCCAAACTTTCAAAGAGAGAAGGAAATCCTCTAAATTATTTTACAAATGCTATAATGGTTAAAAGTGGGGGCTTTGAAATAAGGTTGTATGTATGTATATTCAGTCATGTCTGACTCTTTGCAACCCCATGAACAGTAGCTGGATAGGCTCCTCTGTCCATGGGACTTCCCAGGCAAGAATGCTGGAGTGGGTTGCCATTCCTTTCTTCAAGAATCTCTCGAACCAGTGATGGAATCTGCATCTCCTGTGTCTCCTGCATTGGCACACGAATTCTTTACCACTGAGCCAATCAAGCCACCTGGATTCAAATTCTGGCCTCATTATTTATTAGCCCTACAATGTTAAACAAGTTATTTAACCTCTCTGGCTTCAGTTTCTTTCTATTACAAAAGGGATGAAGACAGTGCTTACGAGTTGTTGTTTTAAGGTATAAGTGAGCTAATACACCTAATACTCTTTGAATGCTTGGTATACAGTGTGTAAGAGATATATGCCATTGTTATTATTGTTGCTATTATTATTATTACCATTACAAACTGAAAAAATTAAAATAAATGTACATATTAATCTCACTTATAAATAATTGGATCAATATTCGACTTCCAGTTAGCAAATAGAATCCAGAAATGTTACAAAATAAAATACATAATACCAAGTAAGTCTTGTTCACTATTAGAAAATCTACTATCTAAAGTAATTAGCCTCCAATTAAAATAAATAAATTTAAATTTAAAAAATGGTAAAGTTATGTAAAAAAAAAATAAGGAAAATCTACTATCTTCTCCATGGATATAGAAAATGCATTTAATAAAAACATATATCCATTTATGGCTAAAATTTTTAATAAAGTTGGTATAGATAGATGCCTCTATTGTATAGTAAAAATACATCCCTCGAATAAGAACCCATGTCATTATTAATGGCAAAAAACCAAAAATATTTTCACTAAAACTAAGAAAAGATACTCACCACTGTACTATGATACTATATCCACTTTACTTAACATTTTTATATCTGTTCAAATTAATGAGATGTGATAAGAGCAAAAAGACTTTAACAAATTGAGAAAGTGGGTGCCAGCTTGTTTGCAAATGATAAAATATCAAACCTGGAAAATCAATGTAATCAACTGAGAACCAGAAAGTAAGTAAAATTATTCATTATTTGGTTATGAGATTAATATTAAAATGTTAATGTTTTAAAAGCTCTTATCAATATCAATTATTGAAATCATTTATCAATAAATTTTTATATGTACAATTTGGAGATGGTTGGATAGTATCATCAACTCAATGGATACGAGTTTGAGCAAACTCCAGGAGATAGTGAAGGACAGGGAAGCCTGGCATCCTGCAGTCCATGGGGTTGCAAAGAGTCAGACAAACCTAAGTGACTGAACAACAATGTACAAATAATATGTGGTCAGTAAATATAATAGAAAAGATGATTTCATATGCAATGGCAACTAGAAAGAGGTAACAAATCGAATTAAATTTAATAACCAATGTATACATGATCTCAAGAAAATTCTAAAGCCTTTGTGTGATTCATAAAAGACTTGAAAAGCTGAGAGTATGCATTTTTTTGAGGAAGCTTTATTTCTATAAAGAAATATATTGTTCTTACATTTAAATATATTCAAGTCAATCTCAGTAAGTATAACTTTCTGTTTAGAATTAGTCAAGGTGATATATTCAGAAAAATACATGTATGAATAGTCAAGAAAATTTTAAAATAGAAGATATGAGCTTGTACTATTTTTTCAAGACACAAAAATAAAAGGAACTTCATATTTTAAAAGATTTGGGTTCTGGTTTATAAATAGGAAGACTTAAAAGTCCATAAAAGGAAGTCATATTAACTCTGTCTATGATTAAAATGTTATTTAAATCAATAACAAAAACATAGTAATAAAAACTACATAGCTGTAAGAAAATAATATTTTTTCTTTCCCTTATTTATTTTACCAAAATAATTTGTGAAAGGGTACAATTTCAAACAGGTAAAAAATTGATAAATGTACTAGAAGAAAATGAAATCTGTTATTGTTACTCTTATTGATGGTATTATTACTGATATAGAGAATCCCCTTCTAAGCAAGAAACAGCCATACTCAAGAAAGAAAAAATTCTGTACATGTGACTACATAAAAGTCATTTCTATAAGTTAAGAAATGCTTTATACAAAGTCAAAAAAAAATGTGTAAACTGTAAAATAAGTATCCACAAACTTTATGTGAGACAGAGTTCTTAACATGTGAAAGGTCTTAGAAATAAATAATTTTAAAAAACCAATTCAATAGAAAAAGAAACAAATGACACCCCAAGTCAGCAGAAAGATTGGTGGTGGTTGGTGGTTTGGTCACTCAGTTGTGTCCGACTCTTGCAACTGCATGGACTGTAGCATGCTGGGCTTCTCTGTCCATGAGATTTCCCAGACAAGAATACTGGAGAGAGTTGCACTTTCCTCCTTCCTGGATCTTCCTGACACAGGGGTCAAGGATGCATCTCCTGTGTCTCCTGCATTAGCAGGCAGATTCTTCACCACTGAGCTACCTGGGAAGCCCCATTTTTGCTATAAAAAATTTTTATAGCCTGTCAATATTTTCCTTAATTATTGCCTGATTTAGGTTTCATTACAAGGTTTTTCTCACTGAAATAGTATAAGCTACTGAAAATATTTGTCAATTCTATGGGATTTTCTACATTTGAATTTTTATTTTATGCAAATTTCTAACAAATATTTTTCTAAATGATATATATCGTTTTTTCCAGTCAGAGTATTTGAACAATGCTCCTTTCTGTACTTACCTAAAATTCTACTTTATATTATATCAAATTTCTGTTTTTGTTCTTTTTTTCACTGAAGTTTCTGATTTTCTAATTTTTGCTTAATAGCCTTTCAGTTGTAAGTGCTCTGTAAATAAGTATGAAAAGCATAAGTATTAGTTGCTCAGTCTTGTCCAAGTCTTTGCAACACCATGGACAGTAGTCCACCAGGCTCCTTTGTCCATGGAATTCTCCAGGCAAGAATACTAGTGTATGTAGCCATTCCCTTCTCTAGGAGATCTTCCTGAGCCTGGGATCAAACTCAGGTGCCCCACATTGCAGGCAGATTCTTTACCAATCTGAGCCACAGGGAAGCCCCATAAATAATATAGCATAAAATGTGAGCAATTTTCTCAACATTTTAAACCTTTTGATCATCATTTAATGGATATTCTTATATAATTAACCCTTCAGATGATCATTATAATTATTTGGTCAAATTCTCTTATGAATTTTGAATATAATTTTTAGCATCTTCTTCTAGCCAACAATTTACTTGTAGGGAACTACTTAAGTATCTCTCTTTCTGTCTCTGATCTGAGCTCTTTTTTTGATGACTTTATATGCGGCTATGGAATTTTTTTTTTTTTTAGTAATTTTTGTTTGTATGTCTTCCCTTTGTCACCCCTACTAAGGGTGCAATGCTCTTGTATTCCTTTATATTCTGTTCGCAACTGGTAGAACTCTTGTATTATAATTTGTGGTCAGGAGATAATTTCTGAATGAATTGATGATTTTCTCTCTGTCCTTCACTAAACTGAAGTTTCTCCAACTGTACAGGGTGAGGGGTGGGATAACGGCAGTGTCTTCTTTAAAGGAAACAAATAGAATAACAAACCTAATAGGCCTAGCAGAGGACTCTATGAAACAGTTAAGCTTTGCTTTTTGTTTCTGTCTCCTTCCCTGTGACAGCATCATGGTAAGAAAAGAATGAGGATTTTTCAGCCAGACTTACTTAGCTTCGTTATTGAACCTCTCAGGTTAACCTCAATGGGTTAATGCAGATATATCCCTCATTTTATGGTCTATATCTTAGCCTATACTCAAACCAGGTTGTAATCCTGCAGATCAAATCTGGGCAGATAGGATCATTTTTCTTCCATTTGTCATTTGAACTTCTCTGACCCTCTGGAAGGAAAAGGCCGCTTAACTTGTTCTGTGTCTTTCAGGCTCTTCTTCACTAACTTGCACTTAATTTTGTTTCAATTTGTGAATATGTCTTTGTTGTCCCTCTGTGCTGGGAGGATGCAGGAGTGGGACAAGACCAGATTTTGCCCTGCTTCTCATTTTCCCAAAGTGAAACTATATCCTGACTTTGTAAGTAATGTTTTTTGTCTCAATCATTTAGATCATTTAATGGAGAAAATAACCGTAGATTCGAAAAGAGTCTTACACAGATACTCACATTTCTGACTTGGCTTCTCATTTATGAGTCATTGTAGATTTTCTGTTTTATTTTTCAATTTCTGGAAATAAGCTGACTTTTACTCTCAGCAGGACTTTTTGCTAGAGCAGAAAACACTTGTCTAAAATATAGCTTTGACTGAATAGATGTTTTACTCTGTTCTTTCCTTCCCAATTGAAAAAACCCAGACCATCTGTGAGAAGGAAAATTTCAAACATTGATTCAGTGACAGTTACCTCCAAGTTAGAGTTTGGAAAGATAAAGGCTATAACATTTGAAAAGGTGAAGGTTACCTGTTTTATCTAAACATGGAATATAGAAATTGTGATATTTGAGTCACCAGTCTACTCATTTCCCATTTGTAGTATTTAATATCAGAAAGCTACAACAATGAGCTGCCTCCTGATTAAGTTCTCTGGATGTTCACCTGTCTGTCTTCCTCCATCATCTCCCCCATCTTTTGCCAGGATGTTGGGGAATAGGAGACTGTGTTGGGGAGGAGATAGAATTCACATTGTGGAATTGCAGGATCCAGGCTTTCTGAGCAGGGGAGCACATTCTTCGTTGTCTAGGTTGTCATCAGATTTCTGACTCAGCTGATTCTCTTGTGCATGCTTGTGTAGGAGTGATTCTACTCATCTTCTATGAGCAGCTTGAGCTGTGGCTCTTACCTTGCCCTGCTATTTCTATTATCAGTCTCCCAACAATTTTCAAAATCTCCTATCCCTTTACAGGCCATTTTCTGTTCTGATCATTATAAATTTACATTAAAGAGGTTTTGTGTTTATTTTTTACTATCGTTTTAGCAAAAACTCTGAAGGGAAAGGGAATACATATGTAAGTTCAATCTGCCATCTTTCCTTGGAACCCTATTGGCTATCAAACAAGCTAACATCAGGAAGTCCTTGGCCATTCAGTGATTAGGATTTAGCACTTCCACTGCTGAGTGCCTGGGGTTCAATCCCTGGTTGGATATCTAAGGGAAGTAAGATCTCATAAGCCACACAGCACAGCCTATACATATGTATACATGTTGTTGCTGTTGTTTAGTCACTAAGTCATTTCTGACTCTATGCAACCCCATGGACTATAACCCACAAGACTCCTCTATCCTTGGGACTTCCCAAGCAAGAATACTGGAGTGGGTTGCTATTTCCTACTCCAGGGGATTTTCCCAACTTAGGGATCAAACCTATGTCTCCTGCTTTTCCTGCATTGGCAAGCAGATTCTTTACCACTGCCCCACCTGGAAAGCCCTATACATAAATATTCAGATATATGTATATATACATTCACACAGACACGTGCACACACAGGCTAACATCTCTTTTTAAAAAATCTGTTCACTGCCACTTTATATACTTTCATCTATTGCTCTGCCTTCATCCTTGACTTCTCAGAAACTTTGTGAAAGAATTATCTATGCTAATTATCTTTACTTTCTATTCTCTCCTTCCCACCCCTGGCTGATATGTGTCAGTGTACTTAAACAACTCTGGATAAGGCCATGAGTAGCTTTCATATTGCTCAGGAAAGCATTTTTTTTTTGTAGTGTTCTCCTTATACTTAGGAACTGTTAAAAACAAAATTCAACAGAGTAAATTTTAAAGATCCCTTAGATTTTATTCAGTGATTCATGTATGGGTCAGAGTCCAACCTAGTAGACAGAAGGGATCTCTGAAGAGCTATACAGTGAAGTAATTTAAAGACAGAGGGGGAAAGAAACAAAGAAGCTGAACTAAGCAAAAAAACAGATTGATTATTACGATCACTTTCCTTATAGGGAATGGCAAACATTATCAGACAGATTGCCTATATGCTGATCAGACAATTCCTAATTGACTGATATTAGACTAAGTTCTGGGAAAGCCAAAACTATAATTAAGTCTCAGTTTTCTATGTGAGCTTAACATGACTGACTCAATTTGGGACCTGTTGTTTGATTTTTAATGCAGAGTACATCATAAGAAACGCTGGAATGGAAGAAACAAGCCGGAATCAAGATTGCTGGGAGAAATATCAATAACCTCAGATATGCAGATGACACCACCCTTATGGCAGAAAGTGAAGAGGAACTAAAAAGCCTCTTGATGAAAGTGAAAGAGGAGAGTGAAAAAGTTGGCTTAAAGCTCAACATTCAGAAAACAAAGATCATGGCATCCGGTCCCATCACTTCATGGCAAATAGATGGGGAAATAGTGGAAACAGTGTCAGACTTTATTTTGGGGGGCTCCAAAATCACTGCAGATGGTGATTACAGCCATGAAATTAAAAGATGCTTANAGATGGTGATGAACAGGGAGGCCTGGCATGCTGCAATTCATGGGGTCACAAAGAGTCGGACATTACTGAGTGACTGAACTGAACTGATATACATTTTGACACACACAAAATTTTAAATGTCTTTTTAACTGATATATTTATGAATATAAATTCTCAAAAAAAAATTTATAAAGGATACATGCCAAATTCCTATCTAATTTTCTTTTCGCGGAAGTAATTTTGGTATTTATGAGCATTCAGAGGGACTTTGAATTGTATACTTTAAAATGGCTTAAATGGTAAATTTGATGTCAATTTTACTGAAATAAAAATGCTTTTGGGGGGATTTCCCTGGTGGTCCACTGGCTAAGACTCTGAGCTCCCGGTGCGGGGGCTCAGGGTTCAATCCCTGCTCAGGGAACTAGATCCTGCATGCCACGACTAAGACTTGGTGCAGCCAAATAATTAAATAAATGTTAAAAGATTTTTTTTAATGTCCCAAGAGTTTACTCAGAAACTACTGTCCTCAGTCAACACGGAGATCCACAGCATAAGACAACAGTGATTTCCACTCCTCCAGAGTCTAAGCCAGCCAGGTGTCCCTCAGGAGACCCTGTCCTCACAGTCTAGCCCCGCCCCATGACTGACAGTTCCTCACAAGCAGGAAGGCGGAGCAACAGGGCATGCGAATTCGCGATCTACATCTGGAAATTAAAGCTCTGCAGGGGCCTGAGGTTTAAAAAAGGGGCTTTAACCTTTGCTGAAACCAGCATTCCCTACCCTTTGACGGTCACCCACGCCGTGCTTACAATGCTCATGGGGCACATCCTGAGAGGTGCTGGGTCAGGGACAGCATGGATACACGTGTGAAGAAGAAACGAACCTAAAGTAGACGTGACTCAGGCCTGACGATGACACGCCTGATACCAACAGCAAGGGCTTTGACGGGGAAGAGTTGGAGGGACAGAGGGAGGAAGAGGGGGCCTGGGAGGGCGCTACCAGGAAACCAGAGCTGCAGGAGTGGGAGGAAAACCGGGGCCCTTTGGCAGAGGCCCGAGCTATGGAGCGGCACACGCAGGCATGGGAAGGGCAGCAAGGGGGTGCCCTGAGCTTGCAGTAACCCCCACTGCACACGCCTCACACACACTGAGGTCCCCCTGGAACCCTGCCTGCGCCCCCCGGGGGGCCCTCCCCTTCTTGGCGGCCACGCCCTCCCACTTCGCCCCCCAACCCCCAGACTCTCTTTCAGATCATCACTGGGGTGACTGTGAGCAGCTCAAAGTATCAGCCCTGTCAAGGGTGTTGACTTCTGAACAGGTATCAGAAACTTGAAAACGAAAAGGAATTTCTGTAAAGCGCCGGCGGGTGTCATGGGTTGGTGTGGGTGGTTTGTTTTCCCCGGGGAGGGTGAAAGGGCCCCCAAGATCACATCTCAGCGCATCCAAAACCGACCTCGCTGTCTCCACTGACTTCCAAGCTCTTCTCCGGAGTTCTTTCTCTGCCGAGTTCCTTAGAGTTCCTTACTCTAGTTAGTAACTCCAGAGGCCTGAACTGCCCGGCCTGAGAACACAATTTCAGCCGCATCTCAGGTGTAACTGGTCTCTTCCATCCACCTGCCAGATGCTGTCCAGCTGGGTCTTTCTTAACTCAGCCCTGATGACGACATCAGCTTCCAGAAGTGCCTGCTGGTCTAGGTCTCCAAACATTCACATCCTGGGGTCCTTTTTTTCCAAGGGCTCCACACTATAGGCTCTGTAACATCTTATGGAAAACCCAATCCAACTTTCTGGCCAACCCAAAGCTAACAAAAGCATAAAGAAAAAAAAAAAAGACTCAGAAACCTAGAACAGAGCTTGACAAAAACTCACTGGAGACAGAACACTTAAAGAGGGGGAAGGAGAGCCTGAAATGATGAGAAGATCAGGAAAACTTCTGGGCGGGTCTGCAGAAGGACAATGCCAATAATTCACAAGCTACCCTAAACTGTGAGGATTTAACAGAAGATCTGTCTTGTGTTGTGACTCTGGTCTTAAACTCTTAGAATAACTTTGTGATGTCAACATTCTTGCTTAAGTTAACTGAAGGCAAATTCCCAGCTGGTCCTCTATAGTGAGGCTTGACATAAAGAAGCTGTCTAGAGACTTTCCAGGTGGCCCAGTGGCTAAGACTCTGCACTCCCAACAGAGGGGGCCCAGGCTGAATCCCTGGTTGGGGAACTAGATCCCACAGACCACAACAAAGATTGAAGATCCTGAGTGCCACAACTAAGACCCGGTATAGATGAATAATAGAATTCTTTTTTTTTTTTTTAAAGAAGAAGTTGTGCCTCTTGCTAGTTTCCTCCTGATTTTGTTCCAAGGGGGGTGGAGAGGATGCGAGCTTTGGAAAGGCAATGGCACCCCACTCCAGTACTCTTGCCTGATGAATACCATGGACGAAGGAGCCTGGTATGCTGCAGTCCATGGGGTCGCTAGGAGTCGGACACGACTGAACGACTTTACTTTCACTTTTCCCTTTCATGCATTGGAAAGAAATGGCAACCCACTCCAGTTCTTGCCTGGAGAATCCCAGGGACGGGAGAGCCTGGTGGGCTGCCGTCTATGGGGTCGCACAGAGTCGGACATGACTGAAGTGACTTAGCAGCAGCAGCAGCAACCATGTTTTAAAACCTGCCTCTTATGAGGCACATCTCCTTGAGAAGACGACTCAATTTCTGTAAACCTCTACTTTCTCATCTGTAAAATGGGAACAGCAGCATCTGCCTCAACAGGGTGCTGTGAGGATTCAATGAGATAGAACACATCATCATAGTTGCACAGCAGATGCTCCATCAGTGGGAAAGTCCTCTCCTTCTTCACTTTCTCTAGACATGTCACACTTGCTTGCAAGTCACACTTCTGCCTAGAATCCTCTGTCCTTCAAGACCAGTTTCAAGGTCAGCCCTTCCATGGAGCTTTCTTAAATGCACCAGTACAGCTAGCGGCTTGCACCCCTGTGTTTCCAAATGCTTTACATGGTGCTTGCCACAGTTCCTTCACCCTCTCCTCAGGGATAGGCAGCTGCTTCTAGAAGTCTTCTCAGAGGTTCCCTTTCACCCCACCCACAGCTTTGCACCCAAAAGGTGCTCAATAAATGACCACTGCTACCACACCTCAGCTCTGCTTGGAAGTCATTTGGGCCTCTGTTTGCCTAGGTGAGGGACCGGGACAAAACAGGTCAGAATTTCAGCAAACCACCGCATGAACTTTAGTAGAGGCAGCTCTCACAGCCATTGACCCCAGGTCACCAACACATTCCTGGGACTTTACTGGCGACCTCAGGACTTCCCGGCCACCGTGCAGGAGCAGCGGCTGCTCCTTCTTGGCCACCACAGCCGGGCTGGCAGGGGCGGACAGCGCTCTCGCAGGTGCAGGGAGCACAATGCCGTCTCCCTTCCCTGGGGCAGGCCCATGACAGGGCTTTATCAGGGTGGTGAAGGAATAGAGGATAAACTTCAAATTCTCCCACCCCAGTCTGACCTCAGAAGTTGCTGTTACCTCCGATAAGACGAAGGAATAAAGCAAGGAAGAAGCAAGCATTGGATGGAGAGCGCAGGGAACCCAACAGAGAAGAAAAATAGAGGGAAATCCCAGGATAACAGCTATGCCACCAGCCGGCCGGGCGAGCAGCCCAGATGGGGCCAGAAGGATGAGCAGTGCTGAGAGCAGCAGATAATAAGCAAACAGCAGCAGCAGCCTGGGTCATCACCCAGGGGGTCTGGCAGTACTGGGCAGAGTGTTATAGTTCTGAACAGGAGAATTAAATGTGATAATTATACAGCAAACTAAAGCAATGGAGGCAAAGGGGACAATTATTAACTCCAGAAAAAAAACAAAACGTCAACGCCAGAATTGTAAACCACAGCAGGGCATGACACGCGGGACCTGCTTGGAAATAGTGACAGCCATAAAATGTAAATCCCGATCTAGGCATGAATTATCATGTGACTACATTGGAAAAACGCAGAGATGGGAAATGTGGGGGGGGGGGGGCAGGCCCCAGTCCATGGACTCTCAAAGAGTCGGACANTCTTCTTGGTTCTCTACGTTTCTATATAAATTTTTAAATTAACTTAAGATTCTTCCCTGAAAAAAAGAAAAAAATAACGCTTTTGGGATATTGATGGATTTGGGAAGATTTTACATCTTTCCTTGAGTCTTTCAATTCATGAAGGTAGTATATTCTTCCCTTTATTTAGGTCTTTGGTAATTTTTCTTAATAATAGCTTGCTTTGTGTTCATTTTGCATATTCCTTGCTAGATATATTACTAAGCAGCTAGTATTTTGATGTTATTCTAAATAGTATCTCTTCAATTTTAATTTTTGTTACCAATATATAGTTGTTTGTTGTTATTTAGTCATTATGGAAAGCCAATTAAATATTGGTATATCAATTTGTTGTCAGCAGCCTTGCTGAACTCACTTGGAAATTCTAGTAATTTATCTGTCAATTCTTTTGATTTTCTATGTAGTCAGTCATACTATCCAAGAATATTGGTAGGTGTGTATATATTCTTCTTAAATATTGACATTTTTTTCTTATTGTAATGACTAGGATTTTCAGTAAGTTGTTGAAGAGATAACAGTGGGTAGTATATTGTTTTCAACATTAGAAGGAAACTTCTCAACATTCTACCATTAAGTATGATATTGTCTATACTTTGGAAGTTTCCTTCTATTTCTAGTTTGTAAGTTACCATGAATAAATATTTGATTTATCAAATATTTTTTCTGATATCTACCATATGATTTTCTCTATTATTATTTTGAGGTGGTGATTAATTTTACAATGTCAAATCCAACTTGAAATCCTGGAGTAATTCCAATTTTGTCATGATGTGTTCTGATATTTTTTAATCCATTTTTACCTTGTTTCTGGATTGCTAATAACTTTTAGGATTTTGCAGCTATGTTCATTAAGAAAAATAAGTCTAAGTTATCCTTTCTGGGATCAACCAGTTTCCATTGACCTCATAAAAATGGAAAATATTGCTTTTTTAAAATTTGAAGGAAGGAGATTTATATAAATTTATATAGATTCATGCCATTTATTCCTTAAATATTTGTTAGACATTGTAATCAAGTCCATCTAGTCCTGGAATATTTTGTGGCCAAGATTTTAGTTACAGTTTTAATTTTACTAATTTTTATGGGTTATTCAGATTCTCTGCTTTTATTTTCCGTTTTGGTAAGTTGTGTATTTCTAGGTCAGAATTTAGTAATTTTATCAAAATTTAGTAATTAGCATAAATTGTTCATAATTCTCTGCTTTTTAGGCTAACTTTTTATTCTTACTCTTAGTTTATTATGCCACTTCAGTTTTTCTTGTTTTTCTTATTTTTTTTTTTTTGCCAAGATCAATTTTATTAGATATTTCAAGTAAAAACTTTTGACTTTTAAAATTCTCTTTATTTATGTGTACTTATTGTCTGTTTATTTGTTTTAGTCCTTTATTATTTCCTTTTTTCTTCTCTCTTTAGATTTGTTTTCCTAAGTTTTTTTTTTTTTTTTTTNAGATATACTCTGTTCATGAATTGGAAGTCTCCATGCAGTACAGATGCTAATTCTTCCCAGCCTGATATACAGATTTAACACAATTTCTATCAAAATTCCAGCAAGTTTTTTTGTAGATATACTTAAGATTATTCTAAAATTTATATTCAAAGTTAAAGCAACTAGAATAGCTAACACATTCTTGAAAAAGAAAAAAAATAGGAGAAATAAGTCTAATTGTAAGCTAAGTAATCATAGCCACAGTAACCAAGGCTGTGTGGCGTTGCTAAAGGGACAGACACACAGATCAATGGAACCCAATAGAGAACTCAGAAACAGACTTGCACAAATATGCCCAATTGATTTTTATGAAAGTGTAAAAAAAAAAAGTCAATGAAGAAAGGATAGTCTTTTCAACAAATGGTACTGGAACACTTAGCAAAAAAAATGAAACTATATACATCGGCCAAGAAATGAAACTATGACATAAACTTCACACCTTATATAAAAATTAACTCAAGATGGATCACAGGCCTAAATGCAAATGTAAAACTATAAAACTTTTATTTAAAAAAACATAGAAAATCTCCAGGATCTAGGGACAGGAAAATAGTTATTATACATGACTCCAAAATGCAATCCCCTAAACAAGAAATTGAATAATAGAGGGGAGGCAGAAAGGTTGGGGCCAGGGAAGGGATGAGGCGGGTAAGAGAACAAAATGTCCATCTTCCATAGGAGGAAGTCAAAAACGTATAAATGGGCTAAAATATGAGGCAATATAAGCACGCTATTTAGAAATTATTGACAGAAACTTAGAAATATTCCTAGAGGTGAACAGTAGAAGAAACCACTAAATGACTGAAAATAGTTCCCTCTGAGAAGAGCAATTGGGAATGGCAATGGGTGCCCCAGAGGAAGCCTCTTTTTATTAAAAGCCATGAAGTGCCCTCTGCCTGTTATAAACGTACACATGCTTCAGACTGGCTAAGATCTTTGCAGGCACTGCTGGACAGAACACGTTCCTCCAGGTGTTCCAGCAGATTCTCTGGGTCCTGCAGGCAAGTGTTCCATCAGGTCAAACAGAGACCCCGCAGGCAACCTGCACAGGACCGTGGCCTTGGAGGAGGGCCGTCTGGGACGGCTCTAGGGAGCCCCCAGGCCCAGTGTTGGCGATGGCGGGAACACGGCACACAAGACTCAGGGAGAACGGTGCAGAGAGGACCCGTAGCCCATGCCACTCCCACAGCCCAAAATAACTTCCGGGTGGCACCAGGGTGTGACGAGGACTTGGGTGTTGCAGAAGTGGCAGACACAAGCTGGTCAGTTGTTCTAAGGAGCCCCAGTTTTCTCCCACAGACAGATCCTATAACCTCCAGGAGGGGTGCTGAACCACTGACCTGCACTTCCCCACGAGGAGCTGCTTGGGGCCAAATGACTAACAGTGAGCAGACCAGAGTCCTGGCCACCGGTGGTGCCAGGAATCAAGCGTCTGGCTTCATGGTGAAATATGAAGATGGACCTTCAAATTTCTCGAAGCCTGATGGGGCTGGCTATCAGGGTTTCACTGTTTTCTTAATGGACAAAGGAGGAACTTCAAAGCCGAAAGGCTATGTCAGACAAGGTTAAATAACTGGAGAAAACAGAACCACGCTCCCTTGGGGACAGGACATCAAGCCAGGCTTTGAAACCAAGACCCGCTCTTTAAGAAGCTCTCAGTACAAAATCCTTGAGATATACCGGGGCACTTTCCACACGTCTGAAAGGGCAAAACTGAAACCAGGGCTGGTGGAGCTCTTATCCAAGGTTACAATATCTCCACACTCTGCTGCAAGTTTAAAATAACTTCAAAAGGGCCGCCTGCTTCTAAGTGGGTTACTGTTACACTGGAGCCAAACACGGAACGAATAGGAGGAGAGACATTTCGGTCTGTAATATTATCTCATCAAAAAATTCCTGGGGATTTAAAAGGGAAACTTCCTTCCTTTTGTCCTTTCGCCGCCCGTCGACTTGGGTAGGGTGTCAGTGTGGTACAGGGTTTCACAGCCCTGGACCTTTTCTTAAAAGGTGTGGTGGCTGCAGTCAAGACTTATAATTTATGTGAAAGAGTGGAAAAGGACAGCTCCACCCGCTTCTCTCTTGAATCATAAGGATTATTTTTTTTTCTCTTCTATGTACAAAGAAACAGCTCTCTTTTGCTCTTTGAACAAACATCCCAAACCTCCTTCTGGAGCTAGAATCCAGAGGGCCCCGAACACAGTTTTTCTCCCCCGGTTGTCATAGCAATGGGAACAGAAAGTACCACAGACAGACACAGAAAAGGAGCTGGCCGTTGCTGCTGTTTGCTGGAAACTTCGAAGTAGGAATTGTCTGAGAATTAAAACCGGTGTTCCCTTTGCCGAGGACTCTGGTTTTCTGAACATGGTCTTCTGCCATGGGCATCACTTTTTAGAGAAAAACCAAGAACCGCGTCTACCCTGTTTGCTTCCTCTTGGTACCAAAGAACCACTGAGAAGCTGCCTGTTGGAATCTGTGCAAAGCAGCAAGCATTTCAAGTCCACCGTTTCACCTGAACATCTCCAGGCTCTGAGTCTGGTCAGATGATTATGCTGAAGCTTAGATACAGCCCTGTGTCTATCCCAGGTCTGACTTTATAAACCTTCACTTAGAACTTCCAATTCTGACTCCAAGTAGGTGAGGATATATTTCATAAGTTAGACTTTATTTTCTAAAAAAAGGAAGAAGTATCCAATAGCCTATAGAAAACCATCTGAAAATGTTCTGTTCTAAAAATGACTCAAAGTGACTCATACCACTACCTGATGACAAGAACTGAGTTCCACACGGAAATCCACGGACACAGTTTTATTTTAAATTGCAAGATGTAATAAAGGACACTTGATTGTTCCTACTACAAAAAAGGTAAGGGTTCGGTGCCTGTACACAGCACAGAGTTACTAAATCAAGAAGAAACATGTTGGAGGGGAAAGCGTAAAGTGGGCTTCTCATTCTCCCAGTTTTACAAACAACACTATAAAACCACAAAATCAACAAAACTACGTGGTGCCAGTCTTAAACTAGAAAAATGGAACAAGTGGAAAAGGAATTCCAAAAACACATTTAAGTTGCTGTAAGATCTTAATATGACATAAACCAGGGCGTCATAACAATGGAGAAAGGACTCACTTGATAAACTGTTGGAACAGGTGTATAGCAATGCATAGAAAAGCTCAGTTTGGCTGTCTGTAAGCTATTCTGAGAATCGATGAGGCAACTTGAATTAAGGGAAGCCCTTCAGGGAAGCTCGAGAGCAACAAAAGGAGGCAGAAAGAACAAGATATTCTTAAAACATCTCCATGTTATATCCGTAGCAGAAAGAAATGAAACAATGGTTGTAGGATAGACATCAATAGGTTATAGTAAGAAAACTGAAAGACCATCAGCCTTACTGTGGATTACTGCACAGTAAAATCACCAGTGTAAACCAATGCTAGCCATAGGGGAGGGCTGCTGGGTATATGTGGACTTGGTGGACTCTGTCTAGCAACATACAACAAACCCGATATCCTACGACTTCCTTTCCCCCATAATTCCATTTTTAGAGAAGATACTGAGGAATTAATCTAAAACAAATAAGTCAAAAACAAACTAAATAAACAAAAGAAGAAACACAGTCCTAAAGGAAATCAACCCTGAATATTCATTGGAAGGACTGACACTGAAGCTCCAATAGTTTGGTCACCTGATGCAGAGAGGCAACTCATTGGAAAAGACCCTGATGCTGGAAAAGATTGAGGGCAAGAGGAGAAGAGGGCGGCAGAGGATGAGATGGTTGGATAGTATCACTGACTCAATGGACATGATTTAAGCAAACTCTGGGAGATAGTAAAGGACAAAGAAGCCTGGTGTGCTGCAGTTTATGGGGTCACAAAGGGTCAGACATGACTTAGTGACTGAACAGTAACAATTTTACGTGATAAAATCTTCAAGCAGTCCCCCTCCAAACTATGAAAATGTAGAAAGAAAAAGACTTCCCCAAGAGTATATAATCAAACAAAACAACGTGCTTAATTTATGGGATATTGTACAACCCTAAGAAGATAATGATGAAGATAACAGGGTATAAAAAGCACCATGTATGAAATCGTAAGAAAAGTGTATTCATAAGGCAACACCTATTCAAAAATACCATCTGCAGATGGGCAAAGAATGCAAGGAGACAATGAATTTTAAAAGTTGATGGGTTTAGAGTGTAACAGTAGCTGGAGGCTTCCCTTTCGTGGATTTTAGTATTCATCCAAACCAACGTTTGCTGAGCGCTGACCCGGTGCTGGACACTGCACAAGAGAAGGTAATTAAGACTTATTGTTGGGACTCCCTTGGTTGTCCAATGGTTAAGACGTCGCCTTCCAATGCAGAGGGTGTGGGTTTGATCCCTGGTCCAGGAGCTAAGACCCCACATGCAGCCTGGCATTGGGAGCAAGTGCCGGTCAAACAGCACAGGCTGCGTGCAAGGGCTCAGCAAAGAAAACACAGGAGGAAATTATTATACACAAGCACACAGTGAGGAATCAACCATGAACACTATCCTAACCAGTGATGACAGAAGCTCAGCGCCAGTCATTCTGACATGCCGAACTTGCTCGCAGGGCCACCTGATCACAGAAACACTTTACCAAGTTATACGGCAATTTGACTTCCTTCCTCTGAAACACACAAGACAGATGGACAAAAACACTTGAAACAAAAACAAAGCTAAAAATTCTTTCACCTAGAAAATACACTGTGTGCATGCTAAGTTGCTCAGTCGTGTCTGAATCTTTGCAATCCCTTTGTGGACTGTAGCCTGCCAGGCTCCTCTGTCCATGGGATTCTCCAGAAGAGAATATTGGAGTGGGTTGCCCTGCTCTCCTCCAGGGGAACTTCCCGACTCAGGGATCAAAGCCCCATCTCTTATGTCTCATGTATTGGCAGGCGGGTTCTTTACCACTATCACCACCTAGAAAGCCCCAGAAAATACACTTCTTCACCCCAAATATGACAATAAAGAGCAAGTCAGGGGTTCTTTATAAAATAAAGACAACTCCTGAGATTTGAGAAGTTTCTTACAAGGAATACCCAAGGAGAGGATGCAGGCTTGCTGTAACTTTGAGTCATTTTCTGAATGCAAACAAAGTCTGGCCTTGGGGAGGTAGATTCATTACATTATCTCCCAGTCATGATTCTAATTCATTTTCATTCAGAATGTCTCCTTAATTAGTAAAATGTAGAAAGTAAGAGGAATGAGCCAACAGTTGCCAAGTGACCATTCTGGATGCGGAGGGACTCAGCACCGTGTTGGGAGTGGGCACTCTGGTGTCCAGCCTGGGGGCAGAGCCTGTCCTTTCCGCTGACCCCGTGGTGCTGCCCTGACGTGTTGGATGTGGCTGTGAGCCACTGGCCAGGGTGGCTCCCGGCACTGCCGCTTAACTTCTGGCCACCTGGGAAGAGCCATGCAACCTCAGAGCTTGTGTCCCGTCTGAGGGCGGTGCTGATCCTGACTACGTGCATCTATTCCTGAGGTTAGACCTGCAGTGGGCCCGCGACACCAGAAGCACAGGCAACCAGAGAAAAACAGATCAACTGGACTAGTGACAAACGGAAAGGACACCCTCGAGAGGTGCAGAGACAACCCAGAGGATGGGAGGAAATACATACAAGTCATGTATCTGATAATGGACTAAAACGCAGGAAAATCCTTACCACTCAGTAACGAAAGGACAAATTAATTAAAAAATGGGCAAGGGATCTAAATAGATGTTTCTCAAAAAAAAAAAAAAAAAGCAAATGCAAATAAGCACATGAAAAGTTGCTCAACGTCATTAGCCATCAAGGAAATGCAAATCAAAACCACAACGAGCGACCACGTCATACTCTTGGTGCCGTGCTGTGCTTAGTCACTCGGTCCTGCCTGACTCTTGCCACCCCATGGACTGCAGCCCACCAGGCTCCTCTGTCCATGGGGATTCTCCAGGCAAGAATACTGGAGTGGGCAGCCGTTCCCTCCTCCAGCGGATCTTCCCCACCCATGGATCAAACCCTGGTATCCCGCATTACAGGTGGATTCTTTACTGTCTGAGCCACTAGGGAAGCCCCCATACCCTCTAAGATGCCTGTACTCAGAAGAAGACAACAAGTGTTGTCTACCAGGTGGAAAAATTAGAACCTCCATTCACTGCTTTGGCGGAGACAGTACAATAATTTTGCAAACAGAGTTACCATCTGATCTGGCAATTCCACTCCTAGCTATATAACCAGCAGATATGAAAACATATATCCACACAAACACTTGCACCTGAAAGTTTAAGGTAACATTATTCGTTATTCCACCCAAAAGGTGGAAACAACCCAAATGCCCATCAGTAGGTGAATGAGTAAACAAAGCATGGCCCACTCACACAAGGGCATATCATTTGGCTATACAAAGGAACGGAGTCCTCATACACGCTACAGCATGGGGGAAGCTTGAAAATATTAAGCCGAGTCAAAGAAACCAGTCACAAGAGCCCACATCTTATATTGCTCTATGTATACGAAAGTCCGGCACAGGGAATTCTACAAATACAGAAAAGAGATGTGTGGTTGCGTAAGGCTGGAGGGTTGAGGAATGAGAGGCTGGGGAAGTAGGACCTAAAAGGTACAAGGTTTCTTTTTTGATATGATTTGATTTTGATTTGATATGATTTGAATGTTCGAATATGGGTTGTGGTAACACTCTACAGCTCTGCAAATATACTAAAAACCACTGAACCTTATACTTTATACAGTGAATTGTATGGTGTGTAAATGATATCTCGATCAAGCTGTTATGAAAGAGCTATGCAAATAAAGGGAAAGTTAAAAGAGAAAAAAAACAGGGCAGGACTCTAATTAAAGAGCAATGGTATGGCATGTTGAAGAGAATGCAGTCCTGGAGGTCCATTTCCTTGGGCGTAAAGTAGGGACAGGGCCTGCATCTCCTGAGTTAGACAGCAGGAGCCAGCGTACCCGGTAAATTAGGATCCCGGGGCTGTGGGTGACGGGTGTGTATCGAGGCACAGTGTCTAAGAGGGTGGGGTCTCTAGGAAGAGGGAAAACAGGAGAGTGGGGTGGAAGTACAACCACCCCCATTCGCCATGCCCAAGACCACGGACCCAAGCGAGAAACCTGTCACAGGAAAGCAGGACCCCAGGGATGGATCCAGGACAGGGGTGGGGGGTGG
>SJYV01005480.1:0-17611 GCA_006410875.1 Neotragus pygmaeus | reverse complement strand
ATGCGATGAGAACGCCGGGAGTCCTTTCCCAACAAAGCGTGGAAAGGAATCCCCATCTCGAGTGGAGGATAGAAAAACGGATCTGATCTTGAGTTTGGTGGACCCTCGGTTTTCCTCTCACGTGGAACGGGTCGATCGGGTAACTTCTTGAGTTGCAGCAAGGATGTGAAGTACCCTTCGAGGTTCAAGAGGGAAAAGGTGATTTCCCTTGAACTGCAGTAACGGTATTGGGTCTCACCTTTCCTGGAGGGGATAACCTCGTGGTTTATCTCGAGTTGCAGAAGATTCCTCTCGAGTTAAAACGGGGACCTCAGGGAGCCACCACTGTGGCATTAGGAAATGCCAGTCTCCACGCAAGTTGCGAGGGGTCTCTTGGGATTCCTACACAGTTGGGGCAGGCTCCTAAGTCCTCGTCTGCTGCCGAGGAAGGAACCTGAGGATTCCTCTCCAGTGCTGACATGGATCTTCGTGTTCCCCTGGAGGCTTCACAGGGGAGTCAGGCCTCATCTTGAGTGGAAACGTGCACGTCAGTTTCCTTCCAGAGCTGTGGCAGCAGGTTCAGGCTTCCCTTCTAGTTGATAACGACGTATGTGGCTTTCCCTCGAGGCTTTCCCACAGGTCTGAAACAGGTGCCAACCTGGTGTGAGTCCATTCGCGGGGTGAGAGTCGAGGCATTGCAGGGAAACCAGGTTTTTCTGGAGTGGATAGAGACCTTTGGGGGTCTTTTGAAAAGCAGCACAACACCTGGAGTTCCTCTCGACTTTCCTGTTGAAAGGCCTCTTCTAGATGTGACGGGAACAGAGGGAATCCTTTCCAGATGTAGCTGAAAAAGGAACTCTCATCTCGAGCTGAAGAGGGGGAAATGGGGCTTCTCTTCAGTTGTGTGCAACCCTCGGTTTTCCTCTCGAGTGGAAAAGGGTATGTCAGGGTCCTTCTTGAGTCGCTACAAGGATGTGAAGTACACCTTCAAGATTCAGGACGGAAGGGGTGACTTCTGCCAAGATACCGCAGCGGACACGGGCCTCATCTCACCTGGAGGTGTGAACCTCCTGATTTTTCTCGAGTTGCTGCAGGCTTCTCTCGAATTACGATGGGGACCTTACTGACCCGTCCATGTGGCCTCAGGAAAAGCCACTCCCCACACGAGGTGTGAGGGGCCTGTTGAGATATCTGCCCAGGCGGAAACGGCTCTTAAGTCCTCTTCTGGAAACTGAGGTTTCCTCTCCAGTGCTGAAATGGATAGTGGGGTGCCTCTATCCACATCCACGCCACATCTCCAGTGGAGACGTGCACTTCTGCTTTCCTCCCGAGCTGTAGCAGCATGGTTAGACTTCGCATCGTGTTGACACAGAGGTCTGTGACTTTCGCTTGAGGCTTTCCCACAGGGCTGAAACACGTATCACCGTAGTGTGAGCCCATACTCAGGGTGAGACTCAAGGAAGTGTATGGAAATCAGCGTACTCAGGAGTGTACTGAGACATTTGGGCGTCTTTTGGAATGGTGGCACGACCACTGGAATTCCTCTCTTCTTTCCTTTTGAGAGCACTTCCTCTTGAGATGCGACAGGAATGCTGGGAATCCTTTCCCAATGAAACAAGGAAAGGAACCCTCACCTCGAGCAGAGGATGGGGAAACGGGGCTTCTCTTAAATTGTGATGGAACCCTCGGTGTTCCTCTCGAGTGGAGAAGGGTATGTCGGGGTACTTCTTGAGTCACTGCAAGGGTGTGAAGGATCCCTTCGAGGTTGAAGAGGGTAGGGGTGACTTCTGCCAAGATGCCGCAGTGGACAAGGGCCTCATTTTGCCTGGAGGGGTGAACCTCCTGTTTTTTCTGAATTTGCAACAGTTTCTTCTCGAGTTAAGATGGGGACCTTACTGACCCGCCCCTGTGGTCTCAGGAAAGGCCAGTCTCCACTCAAGTTGCAAGGGGCCTCTAGAGATTCCTGAACAGTTCGGAATGGCTCCTAAGTCGTTATCTGGAGCCAAGGCCAAGACCGGAGGTTTCTTCTCTACTGCTGGCATCGATCCTGGGTGCTGCTGGAGGCTGCACAGGGGAGTCAGACCACGTCTCGAGTGGAGACGTGCACGTCTGCTTTCGTCCTGTGCTGTAGAAGCATGGTCAGCCTTCCTGTCGAGTTGACACAGGATTCTGTAGCTTTTCCTCGAGGCTTTCCAAGAGGGCTGAAACACGTGCATCTGTGGTGTGAGTCCATATTCAGGGTGACAGTCAAGGAAGTGCAGGGAAATCAGTGTCCTCTGGAGTGGATTGAGACTTTTGGGCGTCTTTTGGAATGGTGGCTCTACACCTGGAGTTCCTGTCGTCCTTCCTGTTGAGAGCTTCTTCTCTTGAGATTCATTGGGAATTCAGGAATCCTTTCCCAACGAAGCAGGGAAGGAACCCTCATCTCCAGCAGAAGAGGGGAAAAAGGGGAACCCCTTCAGTTCTGGCATTATGCTTGGTGTTCCTCTTGAGTGGAGAATGGCATGTCAAGGTACTTCCTGAGCATCGCTGCAAGGGTGTGAAGGACCCCTTGGAGGTTCAAGAGGGAAGGGGTGAGTTCCCCCCAGACACTGTAGCAGACAAGGGCCTCAACTCGCCTAGAGGGGAGGACCTCCTGGTTTTTCTCGAGTTGCAGGAGGTTCCTCTTGAGTTATGATGGGATTCTTAGGGTTCTGCCCCTGTAGCCTTAGAAAAGGCCAGTCTGCACACATGTTGCGAGGGGACTCATGGGATTCCTGCACAGTCAGGGCTGTTTCCTAAGTCCTTGTCTTGACCCGAGGCCAGAAACAGGTTTCCTCTCCTGTGCTGACATGGATCCTGGGGTTTCTCTGGAGGCTCCACAGGGAAGTCATGCCTCGTCTCGAGTGGAGACTTGCACGACCGCTTTCCTCCTGAATTGCAGCAGCAGAGTCAGGCTTCCTGTAATTTGACACAGGGGTCTGCAGTTTTCCCTGGACTCTTTCTCACAGGGTTGAACCACGTGTCTCGTAATGTGAGTCCATACTCGGGGTGACATTCGAGGCAGTGCAGGGAAATTACGTTTTTCTGGAATGCACTGAGGCTTTTGGGGGTACTTTGGGAATGGTGGCAAGAATCCTGGAGTTCCTCTCAACTTTCCTGTGGAGAACACCTCCTCTTGAGAAGCGATGGGAATGCCTGGAATCCTTTCCCAACTAAGCATGGAAAGGAATCCCCAACTTGCGTACAGGATGGCAAAACTTGTCTGCTCTTGAGTTTGGTGAGACCCTCGGTGATCCTCTCACGAGCAGAGGGTCGGTCGGGTAACTTCTTCAGTCACAGCAAGGGTGTGAAGTACCCTTCGAGGTTCAAGAGGGAAAGGGTGATTTCCCATGTGCCGCCGTATCGGGTAAGGGCCTATGCTTGAGTTGTGACCAGACCCTTGGTGTTCCTCTCGAGTGGAGAAGGCCATATTTGGTTAATTCTTGTGTCACTGATAAGGTGTGAAGGACCCCTTTAAGGTTCAAGAGAGAAGGGTTGACTTCCCCCGATACATGGCAGCAGACAAGGGCCTCATCTGGGCTTGAGGGGAGAACCTCCTGGGTTTTCTCCAGTTGTGGCAGGTTTCTCTCGAGTTATGATGGGGACCTCAGGGACCCGCCCCTGTGGCCTCAGGAAAGGCCAGTCTCCACTCAAGTTGCGAGGGGCCTCTCAGGACTCCTGTGCAATCGGGGCCAGCTCCTAAGTCCTCGTCTGGAGCCAAGGTTAGAACCTGAGTTTTCCTCTCCAGTGTTGACATGGATCATGGGGTTCCTCTGGAGGCTCCACAGGGGAGTCAGGCCTCGTCTCGAGTGGAGATGTGCACGTCCGCTTTCCTCCCGAGCTGTAGCAGCAGGGTCACTCTTCCTGTCAAGTTGACACAGAGGTCTGTGGCTTTCCCTTGAGGCTTTCCCACAGGGCTGAAACACGTGCTACCATGGTGTGAGTCCATACTCGTGGTGACAGTCGAGGAAGTGTAGGGAAATCAGGGTACTCTGGAGTGGACTGAGACATTTGGGAGTCTTTTGGAATGGTGGCACAACACCTGGAGCTCCTCTGGTCTTTCGTGTTGAGAGTGCCTCCCCTTTAGATTGATTGGGAACGTTGGAATCCTTTTCTGACGAAGCAGGGAAAGGAACCCTCACATCTAGCAGAGGAGGGGGAAATGGGGCTCCCCTTGAGTTGTGGCAAGACGCTCGGTGTTCCTCTCATGTGGAGAAGGGCATGTAGGGGTACTTCTTGAGCGTCGCTGCAAGGGTGTGAAGGACCCTTTTGAGGTTCAAGAGGGAAGGGATGACTTCCCCTGAAACGCCAGAGCGGACAAGGGCCTCATCTCGCCTGGAGGGGAGAATCTCCTGGTTTTTCTCGAGTTGCAGCAAGTTCCTCTCGAGTTACGACGAGGACCATAGGGACCTGTTCCTTTGGCTTCAGAAAATTCCAGACTGCACGCATGTTGAGAGGGGCCCCTGGGGATTCCTGCGCAGTCAGGGCTGTTTCCTAAGTCCTCACCTGAAGCCATGGGCGGAACTTGAGTTTTCCTCTCCAGTGCTGACATGGATCGTGGGGTTCCTCGAGGCTCCACAGTGGTGTCAGGCTTCGTCTCGAGTGGAGATGTGCACGACCGCTTTCCTCCTGAGTTGCAGCAGCAGGGTCAGGTTTCCCGTCAATTTGACACAGGGGTCTGCAATTTTCCCTCGAGGCTTTCCAACAAGGCTGAAACACGTTCCTCCATAATGTGAGTCCATACTCGGGGTGACATTCGAGGCAGTGCAGGGAAATCATGATCCTCTGAAGTGGAATGAAATATTATGGGGTCTTTTGGAATGGTGGCACGACCCCTGGATTTCCTCTCGATTTTCCTGTTGAGAGTGCCTCCTCTTGAGATGGGATGGGAATGCTGAGAATCCTTTGCAGAAGAAGCAGGGAAAGGAACCGGCATCTCGAGCGGAAGAGGTGGAAACAGGGCTTCTCTTGATTTGTGCTGGAACTCTCGGTGTTCCTCTTGAGTGGAGAAGGTAATGTTGGTGTTCTTCTTGAGTCGCTGCAAGTATGTTCCTCTGGAGTGGATGAGACATTTAGGGGTCTTTTGAAATCTTGGCAAGATTCCAGGAGTTCCTTTCGACTTTACCGTGGATAGCACCTCCCCTTGAGTTGGGACCGGAAGATCGGGAATCCTTCCCTGAAGAAGCAGGGAAAGATCCCACATCTCGACCGGAGGAGGGGGAAACTGGGCTCCTTTTGATCTGTGGTGGGACCCTCGGTGTTCCTCTCGAGTGGAGAAGGGTATGTTGGGGTACTTCTTGAGTCACTGCAAGGGTGTAAAGGACCTCTTCGAGATTCAAGAGGGAAGGGGCGACTTCCCCGGAGACACCACAGCTGACAAGAGCCTCATCTCAGCTGGAGGGAGATCCTCCTAGTTTTAGTCGAGTTGTGGCAGGTTCCATTCGAGTTACAACGGGGATCTCAGGGACCCGCCCCTGTGTCCTCAGAAAAGGCCATTATCCACGCAAAATGCAAGGGGCCTCTCAGGATTCCTGTGCAATCAGGGCCGGCTCCTAAGTCCTCTTCTGGAGCCAAAGACCGAATCTGAGGTTTCCTCTCCAGGGTTAACATGGATCGTGGTGTTTCTCTGGAGGCTCTACAGGGGAGTTAGGCCTCGTCTCGAGTGGAGATATGCACGTCCGCTTTCATCCCGAGCTGTAGCAGCAGGGTCAGGCTTCCCATCTAGTTAAAACAGAGGTCTGTGGCTTTCCCTCGAGACATTCCCACAGGGCTGAAACACGTACCACCGTGGTGTGAGACCATACCTGGAGTGACAGTCGAGGCAATGCAGGGAAATCAGGTTCCTCTGGAGTGGACTGAGACATTTACGGGTCTTTTGAAACAATGGCATGACCCCTGGAGTTCCTTGTGGCTTTCATGGTGGGAGCGCCTCCTCTTGAAATGCGACGGGAAGGTCGGGAATCCTTCCCCAACAAAGCAGGAAAGGAACCCTCATCTTGAGCGGATGGGAGTGAAAGGGGGCTACTCTTGAGTTGTGGCTGGACCCTCGGTGTTCCTCTGGAGTGGAGAAAGGTATTTTGGTGTACTTTTTGAGTCACTGCAGGGGTGTGAAGGACCCCTTTGAGGTTCAAGAGTGAAGGGGTGGCTTCCCCTGAGACACTGCAATGGACAAGGGCCTCATCTCACCTGGAGAGGAGAACTTCCTGGTTTTACTCGAGTTGAGGCAGGTTCCTCTCGAGTTATCATGGGGGCTTCAGGTTCCTGCCCCTGTGGCCTCAGGAAAGTCCAGTCTCCACGCAAGTTGCGAGGGACCTCTAGGAATTCCTGCGCAATTAGGGCTGCCTCCTAAGTTCTCGTTTGGAGCAGAGGCCAGAACCTGAGGTTTCCTCTCCAGTGCTGACAAGGATCCTGTTGTTCCTCTGGAGGCTCCACAGGGGAGTCAGGCCTTGTCTCGTGTGGAGACTTGCACTTCCGCTTTCCTCCCCAGCTATAGCAGCAGGGTCAGGCTTCCCATCGAACTGACACAGGGTTCTGTGGCTTTTACTAGAGGCTTTCCCACAGGAGTGAAACACGTGCCACCATAGTAAGAGTCCATACTAAAGGTGACAGTTGAGGCAGTGCAGGAAAATCAGGTTCTTCTGGAGTGAACTGAGACACTTTGGGGACTTTCAGAATGTTGGCACGACCCCTGGAGTTACTCTCGACTTTTCTGTGGAGAGTGCCTCTTTTGAGATGCGACGGGAAGACCGGGAATCATTCTCCAATGAAGCAGGGAAAGAACCCTCATATCAAGCAGAGGAGGGGGAAACGGGGCTCCTCTTGAGCAGTGACGGGACCTTCAGTGTTCCTCTCGTGTGGAAAAGGGCATGTCGGGGTATTGCTTGAGTCACTGCAAGGGTGTGAAGGACCCCTTTGAGGTTCAAGAGTGAAAGGTTGAATTCGCCTGAGACTCGGCAGTGGATGAGGGCCTCATCTCGCCTGGATGGGAGAACCTCCAGGTTTTTCTTGTGTTGTGGCAGGTTCCGCTTGAGTTAAGATGGGGACCTCTGGGACCCGCCCTGTGGCTTCAAGAAAGGCCAGTCTTCACGTGAGTTGCGAGGGGCCTCTCGGGATTCCTGCGCAGTCGGGGCTGGCTCCTAAGTCCTCGTCTGGAGCCAAGGCCAGAACCTGAGGTTTCCTCTCCAGTGCTGACATGGATCGTTGGGTTACTCTAGAGGCTCCACAGGGGAGTCAGGCTTAGTCTCGAGTGGAGACGTGTACGTCTGCTTTCATCCCGAGATTTAACAGCAGGGTCAGACTTTCCATCGAGTTGACACAGGTATCTGTGGCATTCCCTCGAGGCTTTCCCACAGGGCTGAAACATGTGTCACTGTGGTGTGAGCCCATACTCGGGGTGATAGTCGGGGTATTTCAGGGAAATCATGTTCCTCTGGAGGGGACTGAGACATTTCAAAGTCTTCTGGAATGCTAGCACGACTACTGGAGTTCTTCTAGTCTTTCCTGTTGAGAGCGCCTCCTCTTGAGATGCAACAGGATCGCCGGGAATCCTTCCCCAACAAAGCAGGAAATGGAACCCTCATCTCGAGCAGATGAGGGGGAATCAGGGCTGTTCTTGAGTAGTGGCGGGACCATCGATGTTCCTCTCGAGTAGAGAAGGGTATGTCGGGGTATTTCTTGAGTCGCTGTAAGGGTGTGAAGGACCTCTTCGAGGTTCAAGAGGAATCAGTGACTTCCCCCGATACTCGGCAGCAGTCAAGAGCCTCGTCTTGCCTGGAGAGGAGAACCTCCTGGTTTTTCTTGAGTTGTGACGGGTTCCTCTTGAGTTAATACGGGGACCTCTGGCACCCTGCCCTGTGGCCTGAGGAATGGCTAATCTCCACACAAGAGGCAAGGGGCCTTTCAGGATTCCTGCCCAGTCGGGGCCGGCTCCTAAGTCCTCATCTGGTGCTGAGGTAAGAACCTGAGGTTTCCTCTCCAGTGCTAAGATGAATCGTGAGGTACCTCTGGTGGCTATACAGGGGAGTCAGGCCTCGTCTAGAGTGGAAATGTGCACGTCCCCTTTCCTCCCGAGCCATAGCAGCAGGGTCAGGCTTCCCGTCCAGTTGACACAGGGGTCTGTGTCTTTACCTTGAGGCTTTCCCACGTGGCTGAAACACGTGCCACTGTGGTGAGTCCATACTTGCGGTGACAAACGAGGCATTGCAGGGAAATCAGGTTCCTCTGGAGTGGTCTGAGACATTTAGGGGTCTTTTNCCAGTTGACACAGGGGTCTGTGTCTTTACCTTGAGGCTTTCCCACGTGGCTGAAACACGTGCCACTGTGGTGAGTCCATACTTGCGGTGACAAACGAGGCATTGCAGGGAAATCAGGTTCCTCTGGAGTGGTCTGAGACATTTAGGGGTCTTTTGAAATGGTGGCACGATGCCTGGACTTCCTCTCGACTTTGCCGTGGAGAGCGCCTCCTCTTGAGGTGCAACGGGAAGGCCGGGAATCCTTTCCTGACGAAGCAGGGAACCCTCATCTCGAACGGTGGAGGGGGAAATGGGCTCCGCTTGAGCTGTGGAGGGACCCTCGGTGTTCCTCTCGAGTGGAGAAGGGTATGTCAGGGTATTTCTTGAGTCTCTGCAAGGGTGTTAAGGACCCCTTTGAGGTTCAAGAGGGAAGGGGTGACTTCCCCTGAGACACTGCAATGGACAAGGGCCTCATCTCGCATGGAGGGGATAACCTCCTGGTTTTTCTCGAGTTGTGGCAGATTTCTCTAGAGTTACGACAGGGAACTCTGGGACCTGCCCCTGTGGCCTCAGGAAAGACCAGTCTCCAAGCGAGTTGCGATGGGCATCTTGGGATTCCTACGCAGTCGCGGCCAGCTCCAAAGTCATCATCTGGAGCCTGAGGTTTCCTATGCAGTGCTGACATGGATTGTGTTGTTCCTCTGGAGGCTCCTCAGGGGAGTCCATCTCGAGTGAAGACTTGCACATCCGCTTTCCTCCCAAGCTGTAGCAGCAAGATCAGCTTTCCAATCGAGTTGATACAGGCATCTGTGGCTTTCCCTCAATGCTTTCCCACTGGGCTGTCACACGTTCTACTGTGATGTGAGCCAATTCTTGGGGTGACATGCGAGGTGGTGCAGGGCACCCAGGTTACTCTGGAGTGGACTGACACAGTTGTGGCTCTTTTGGAATGGTGGAATGACCCCTGGAGTTCCTCTCGACTTTCCTGTTGAGAGTGCCACCTCTTGAGATGTGACTGTAACGAGGGGAATCCTTCCCCGATGAAGCAAGGTAAGGAACTCTCATGTCGAGCAGAGGAGGGGAAAACGGGGCTCCTCTTGATATGTGGTGGGACCCTCGGTGTTCCTCTGGAATGGAGACGGGTATGTCGTGCAAATTCTTTATTTTCTGCAAGGGTGTGAAAGACTCTTTCAAGGTTCAAGAAGGAAGGTGTGATTTCCTTCAAGACGCTGCAGCAGAAAAGGGGCTCATTTCGTTGAAAGGGAGAACCTCCTGATTTTTCTCTATTTGTGGCAAGTTCCCCTCGAGTTACAATGGGGACGTCAGGGACCTGCTCGTGTGGCATCAGGAAAGGACAGTCTCCATGCACGTTGCAAATGGCCTCTCAGGTTTCCCCTCCAGTTGATGAAGGGTCCTAAGTCCTCATCTGGAGCCGAGGCCAGAACTTGACTTTTCCTCACCAGGTCTGACGTGGAACTTGGGGTTCCTGTGAAGTCTCCACAGGGGAGACTGGACTCGTCTCGAGTGGAGGCAGGTACGTCCACTTTCCTCCCGAGCTGAAGCAGCAGTGTCAGGCTTCCCATCGAGTATACAAAGGGATCTGTTTCTTTCACTTGAGGCTTTCCTACAGGGCTGTCACATGTGCTACCGTGGTGTGAGTTGATACTCGGGGTGACAGTCGAGGCAGTGCAAGGGAATCTGGTCCCTCTGGAGTGGTCTGAGACATTTGGGTGCTTTGGAATGCTGGAACGATCCCTGGAGTTCCTCTCGACTTTCCTATTGAGAGTGCACCCTCTTGAGATGTGACGGGAATGCCGGGAATCCTTTCACGACGAAGCAGGGAAAGGAACCCTCATCCTGAGCGGAGGAAGGGGAAATGGGGCTCATCTTGAGTTTGCCAGGAACCTCGGTATTCCTCTCGAGTGGAGACGTGTATGTCGGAGAACTTCTTGAGTTGAAGCAGTTGTGTGAAGGACTGTTTCGAGGTTCAAGAGGGGAGGTGTGATTTTCCTTGTGATGCCCCAGCAAAAAAGAGCCTCATCTCACCTGGAGGCGAGAACCTCCTGGATTTTCTCGAGTTGCCACAGGTTCCCCTCGAGTTAAGATGGGGATGTCAGGGATCTGCTCGTGTGGCCTCAGGAAAGGCCAGCTTCCATGCAAGTTGCGAAAGGCCTCTCGAGATTTCACTCCAGTCAGTGCAAGTTCCTGACTCCTCGTCTGGCACTGAGGTTGGAACGTGAGAGTTCCTCTTCAGTGCTTACATGGATATTGAGGTTCCTCTGTCGTCTCCAGAGGGGAATCATGCCTCATCTCGAGTGGAGATATGCACGTCCACTTTCCTCCCGAGCTGTAGCCGCAGTGTCAGACTTCCCATCTAGTTGACACAGGGATCTGTGGCTTTCCCTAGACGCTTTCCCACAGGGCTGTGACAAGTGGCACCGTAGTGTGAGTCAATACTTGGGGTGACAGTCGAGGCAGTGCAGGCAAATCAAGTTCCTCTGGAGTGGACTGAGACTTTTGGTGGTCTTTTCGAATGGTGGTAAGAACCCTGAAGTTCCTCTAGAATTTTCTGTAGAAAGCACCTACTCCTGAGATGTGACAGGAATGCCACAAATCCTTTCCTGACGAGGAAAGGAAATGAACCCTCGTCTAGAGTGGAGAATCGGGAAATGGGGCTCCTCTTGAATTGTGATGGGACCCTCAGTGTTCCTTTCAAGTGGAGACGGGTATGTCAGGAACTTCTTGAGTTGCTGCAAGTGTGTGAAGAACACTTTCTTTGTTAAAGAGGGAAGGGGTGAATACCCTCGAGTTGCCGCAGTGGAAAAGGGCCTCATCTCGCCTGGAGGAGAGAACCTCCTGATTTTTCTCGAGTTGTGGCAGGTCCTCTCCAGTTATGAAGGGGACCTCAAGGGACCCGCCCCTATGGCCTCAGGAATGGCTAGTCTACACGCGAATTGCGAGGGGCATCTCGGGATTCCTGCACAATCAGGGCTGGCTCCTAAGTCCTCATGTGGAGCCTGAGATTGCTTCTCCAGTGCTGACATGCATCGTGGGATTTCTCTGGAGGCTCCACAGGAGAGTCAGGCCTCATCTCTAATGGTGACCTCCTCGTCCTCTTTCCTCCCAAGCTGTAGTAGAAGGGTGAGGCTTCCCATCAAATTGACACAGGATTCTGTGGCTTTCCCTCAAAGCTTTCCCACAGGGCTGTCACACGTGCCACTGTGCTGTGAACCGATAGTCACGGTGACAGTCGAGGCAGTGCAGGGCAGCCACGTTCATCTGGTGTGGACTGAGACATCTGGGAGTCTCTCAAAATGGTTGCACGACCCCTGGAGTTCCTTTCGAGTCACCCGTGCAGAATGCCTCCTATTGAGATGCGACAGGAATGCCAGGAATCCTTCCCTGACGAAGCAGGGAAAGGAACCCTCCTCTCAAGCAGAGGATGTGGAAACGGGGCTCCCCTTGAGTTGTGGCTGGACCCTCGGTGTTCCTCTCGAGTGGAGAAGTGTATGTCGTGGTACTTCTTGAGTCCCTGCAAGGGTGTGAAGGACCCCTCTAGGTTCAAGAGGGAAGGGGTGACTTCCCCGAGAAGCTACAGCAGCCAAAGGCCTCATCTCGCCTGGAGGGGAGAACCTCCTGGTTTTTCTCAAGATGCAGCAGGTTCCTCTCGAGTTACGATGGGGTTCTCAAGGACCTTCACCTGTGGCCAAGGAAAGACCAGTCTCCACGCGAGTTGTGAGGTGCCTATCCAGATTCCTGCGAAGTCAAGGATGGCTCAGAAGTCCTCGTCTGGAGCCTGAGGTTTCCTCTCCAGGGCTGATGTTGATCGTGTTCTTCCTCTTTAGGCTACACAGGGTATCAGGCCTCATCTCAAATGGAGACATCCACGTCTGCTTTCCTCCCAAGCTGTGGCAGCAGGGTCAGGCTTCCCGTCGAGTTGACACAGGGGTCTGTGTCTTTCCCTAGAGTCTTTCCCACAGGACTGAAACACATGCCACCAAGGTGTGAGTCCATACTCGGGGTGAAAGTCGAGGTGGTGCAGGGAAATCAGGTTCCACTGGAGTGGACTGACATTTAGAGTTCTTTTGGAATGGTGGCATGGCCCCTGGAGATCCTCTCAATTTCCTGTGGACAGCTCCTCCTCTTCAGATATGGAGGGAATGCCTGGAAATCTTCCCTGACAAAACAGGGAAAAGAACCCTCATCTCGAGCAGCAGAAGGGGAAATAGGGCTCCATTTGAGTTGTGGCTGGACCGCTGGTGTTCCTCTCGAGTTGGAAAGCGTATGTTGGAGTCCTTCTTGAGTCACTGCAAAGGTGTGAAGCACCCCTTCGGGGTTAAAGAGGGAAGGGGTAACTTCCCTCGAGTCGCCGCAATGGACAATGGCCTCATCTGGCCTGGGGGGTATAACCTCCTGGTTTTTCTTGAGTTTCGGTAGGTTCTTCCGAGATACCACGGTTACCTCAGGGACCCGTCCCTGTGGCCTCAGGAAAGGCCAGTCTCCACGTGAGTGGCGAGGGGCCTCTCATGATTTCTGAACAGTCGGGTCCAGCTCCTTAGTCCTCGTCTTGAGCAGAGACCGGAACCTGAGTTTACCTCTCCAGTGCTGACATGGATCATGGGGTTCCTCTGAAGACTCCACAGGGGAATCAGGCCTCGTCTCAAGTGGAGACATGCATGTCCATTTTCCTCCTAAGCTGTAGCATCAGGGTCAGGTTGTCCGTTAAATTGACACAGGGGTCTGTGGCTTTCCTTCAAGGTTTTCACACAGGGCTGAAACAGGTGCCAACATTTTGTGAGTCCATACTCAGGAAGACATTCGACGGAGTGCAGGGAAATCCAGTTCCTCTGGAGTGTACTGAGATATTTGGAGGTCTTTTGGAATGGTGGCATGATCCCTGTAGGTCCTCCCGACTTTCCTATTGAACACATCTCCTCTTGAGATGTGAAGGTAACGCCGGGAATCCTTCCCCGACCAAGCAGGAAAGGGAACCCTCATCTCGAACGGAGGAGGGGGAAACGGGGCTCCTCGTGAGTTGTGGCAGGACCCTCGGTGTTCCTCGAGTGGAGATGGGTATTCCAGGGTATTTATTGAGTCGCTGTCAGTGTGTAAACGACCCCTTCGAAGTTAAAGTGAGAAGAAGTGCCTTCCCCCGAGACACCGCAGTGGACAAGGGCCTCATCACGCATCCCCAGGAGGGGATAACCTCCTGGTTCTTCTCGACTTTTGACAGGATCCTTTCGAGTTACGACCAGGACCTCAGGGACCCGCCCCTGTGGCCTCAGGAAAGGTCAGGCTCCACTCGAGTTTCGAGGGGCCTCTAGAGATTCCTGTGAAGTCTGGGCTGGCTCCTAAGTCCTTGTCTGGAGCCTGAGGTTTCTTCTCACAGTTCTGCCATGTATCGTGGGGTACCACTGGAGGCTCCACAGGGGGATCAGGCCTAGTTTCACGTGGAGACGTGCATGTCTGCTTTCCTCCCGAGCTGTAGCAGTAGGGTCAGGCTTCCCTTCGAGTTGACACAGGGGTCTGTGTCTTTCACTCTGGGCTTTCCAACAGAGATGAAACACCTGCCACCTTGCTGTGAGTCCATCCTCAGTGTAACATTCGGGGCAGTGCAAGAAATCAGTTTCCTCTGGAGTGGTCTGAGACGTTTGGGGCTCTTTTGGAATGGTGGAACGACCCCTGGAGGACCTCTCGACTATCCTGTGGAGAGCGCCTCCTCTTGAGATGCAACCAGAACACGGATAATCCTTCCCCAAAGAAGCAGGGAATGGAACCCTGATGTCTAGCGCAGGAGGGTGAAACAGGGCTCCGCTTGAGTTGTGGTGGGACACTCGGTGTTCCTCTCGAGTGGAGAAGGGTATGCTGGGGTACTTCTGGAGTCGCTCCAAGGTTGTGAAGGATCCTTTCGAGGTTCAAGAGGGAGGGGGTGACTTCACCTGAGATGCAGCAGCAGACAAGTGCCTCATCTCGCCTGGAGGGGAGAAACTCCTGGTTTTTCTCGAGTTGTAGGAGGTTCCTCTTGAATTACGATGGGGGCCTCTGGGACCCTTTCCTGTGGCCTCAGGAAAGGCAAGTCCCCACATGAGTTGCAAGGGGCCTCTCGGGATTCCTGCGCAGTGGGGGTTAGCTCCTAAGTCCTCCTCTGGAGCCAGAAGTTTCTTCTCCAGTGCTGCCATAGATCGTAGAGTTCCTCTGGAGGCTCCGCAGGGGTATCAGGCCTCGTTTCGTGTGGAGATATGCAAGACTGCTTTCCTCCCGAGATGTAGAAGCAGAGTGAGGTTTCCGGTCGATTTGACACAGTGGTCTTTGGTTTTCCATCGAGGCTTTCCGACAGGGTTGAAACACTTGCCACCATGGTGTGAAACCATACTCACAGTGACATTCAGGGCAGTTCAGGGAAATGAGGTTCCTCTAGAATGGACTGAGATATCTGGGGGTCTTTTGGAATAATGGCACGACCCCTGGAGTTCCTCTCGACTTTCCTGTGGAGAGCGCTTCCTCTTGAGATGAGACGGAAATGCCAGAAATCCTTCCCCGAAGGAGGGAAAGGAATGCTCATCTCGAGTGGAGGAGGGGGAAAAGGGGCTAGGCTTGATTTGTGGCAGGACCCTCGCTGTTCCTCTCGAGTGGAGAAGGGTATGTCAGGGTACTTCTTCAGTCGCTGTAAGGGTGTGAAGGACCTCTTCGAGGTTCAAGAGGGAAGGAATGACTTCCCACGAGATGCTGCAGTGGACAAGGAGCTCATATCGCCTGGAGGGGTGAACCTCTTGAAGTTTCTCGAGTTGTGCCAGGTTCTTCTTGAGCTAGGATGGAGTCCTCAGGGACCCTCCCCTATGGCGTTATGAAAGGCCACTCTCCACGTGAGTTGCATGGTGCCTCTCTGGATTCCTGTGGAGTCGTTGCGGGCTCCTAAGTCCTTTTCTTGTGCTGAGACCGGAACCTGAAGTTTTCCTCTCCAATGCTGACATGATTCGTGGGGTACCTTGGAGGCTCCACAGGGGAGTCAGGCATAGTCTCGAGTGGAGACATGCACGTCCACTTTCCTCTGAGCTGTAACAGTAGGTTCATGCTTCACATCGAGTTGACACAGGGTTCTTTGGCTTTCACTCGAGGCTTTCCNGGTACCTTGGAGGCTCCACAGGGGAGTCAGGCATAGTCTCGAGTGGAGACATGCACGTCCACTTTCCTCTGAGCTGTAACAGTAGGTTCATGCTTCACATCGAGTTGACACAGGGTTCTTTGGCTTTCACTCGAGGCTTTCCCACAGAACTGAAACTCGTGCCACCATGGTGTGAGTCCATACTCGGGGTGACAGTCAAGGTAGTTCAGGGAAATCAGGTTCCACTGGGGTGCACTGAGACATTTGAAGTTGTTTTGGAATGGTGACACGACTCCTGGAGTTCCTCTCAACATTACCCTGGAGAGAGCCTCCTCTTGTAGTGCGACGGGAACGCCGGTAGTCCTTCCCTCATGAAGCAGGGAAAGAAACCCTCATCTCTAGAGGAGAATTGGGAAACGGGGCTCCTCTTGAGTTGTGGCGGTGCCCTTGGTGTTCCTCTCAAGTGGAGAAGGGTATGTTAGGGTACTTCTTGAGTCTCTTCAAGTGTGTGAAGGAACCCTTCGAGGTTTAGGATGAAATGGGTGACTTCCCCCGAGACGCATCAGTGGACAAGGGCCTCATTTCGCCTGGAAGGGAGAACCTTCTGGTTTTTCTCGATTTGCAGCAGGTTCCTCTCCAGTTAAAACGGGGACCTCAGGGACACAACCCTGTGGCCTCCGGAAAGGCCAGTCCCCACCCGAGTTGGGAAGGGCCTCTTAGGATTCCTGCACAGTCAGGACTAGCTCCTAAGTCCTCGTCTGGAGACTGAGGTTTCCTCTCCAGTGCTGACATGAATCGCAGGGTTCCTCTGGAGGCTCCACAGGGGAGTCAGGCCTCATCTCGAGTGGAGACATGCACGTCCGCTTTGCTCGCGAGCTGTAGCAGCAGGGTCAGGCTTTCTGTCGAGTTGACCCTGGGGCCTGTGGCTTTCCCTCAAGGCTTTCCCAGAGGGCTGTCACACGAGCCACCATGGTGTTTGCTGATACTCGGGGTGACAGTTGAGTCAGTGCAGGGTAACCAGGTTCTTCGGGAGTGGACTGAGACACCTGGGGGTTTTTCGGAAAGGTGGAACGACCCCTGGAGTTCCTCTCGATTCTCCTGTGGAGAGCACCTCCTCTTGAGATGCGAGGGAAATGCAGGGAATCCTTCCCTGACAAAGCAAGGAAAGGAAACATCATCCCAAGCGGAGGAGTGGGAAACGCGTCTCCTCTTGAGTTGTGGCGAGACCCTCGTTGTTCCTCTCGAGGGGAGAAGGGTATATTGGGGTACTTCTTGAGTCACTGCAAGGGTGTGAAGGACCCTTAGAGGTTCAAGAGGGAAGGGGTGTCTTTCTCCAAGACGCCGAAGCGAACAAGAGCCTCATCTCGCCTGGAGGTGAGAACTTCCTGGATCTTCTCGAGTTGTAGCAGGTTCCTCTCGTGTTATGACAAGGACCTCAGGGACTCGCCTCTGTGGCCTCAGGAAAGGCCAGGCTCCACTCGAGTTGCGAGGGGCCTCTGGGGATTCCTGTGCAGTCATGGCTGGCCCCTAAGTCCTCGTCTGGAACCTGAGGTTTCTTCTCCAGTGCTGCCATGGATCGTGGGGTTCCTCCCATGGCTCCACAGGGGAATCAGGCTTTGTTTCATGTGGAGACATGCACGTCCGCTTTCCTCCCGAGATGTAGCAGCAGGGTGAGGATTCCCAACGAGTTGACACAGGGGTCTGTCTTTCCCTCGAGGCTTTCTGACAGGGTTGAAACACTTGCTACCCTGGTGTGAGTCCATACTCAGGTGACATTCGGGTCAGCTCGGGGAAATGAGGTTCCTCTGGAATCGACGGAGACCTCTGGGGGTCTTTTGGAATGATGGCATGAGCCCTGGAGTTCCTCTTGTCTCTCCTGTGGAGAGCACCTCCTCTTGAGATGCGACGGGAATGCTGGGATTCCTTCCCTGACGAATCAGGGAAAGGAACCCTCATCTCGAGGAGAAGAGTTGGAAATGGGGCTCGCCTTGAGTTCTGGCCCGACCCTCAGTGTTCCTCTGGAAAGGAGAAGGGCATGTTGGGGTAAGTTTTGTTAATCACTGCAAGGGTGTGAAGGAACCTTTCGAGGTTCAAGAGGGAAGGGGTGACTTCCCCCGAGACACCGAAGTGGACAAGGACCCCATTTTGCCTGGAGGGGAGAACCTCCTTGTTTTTCTTGAGTTTCTGCAGGTTCCTCTCGAGTTATGATGGGGAACTCATGGACCCGCCCGTGGCCTCAGGAAAGGCCAGTCTCCAAGCGAGTATCCAGGGGACACTA
>SJYV01005475.1:0-11854 GCA_006410875.1 Neotragus pygmaeus | reverse complement strand
TTGAAAGAAATTCAGCAACACTGAGGTCATGATTTTTATTAAGCTCTAAAATCACAGCCAGTATCTAAATTGCATCTTTTGATAGATCTTTAATCAGTTTTTAATCACATTCACCACAAGTTCCAGGCACTGTAACTCATGGTGCCTCTAACTCATCAGACCTAAGAGGAGTATGATCTTTTGGAAATTCCAACATAGGCTTAGCTGAACACAGAGATTTCTTTGGAGCCTAATTTTATTTTAGCCCTCTTTCCTGATTAGAAATGAAAATTTAAAAAAAAATTTAACCATTAGGTGTATCAAAGAAATGAATGGCTATCTGTACCTTCCAGGAAAAATATTGTCATTTAAGCAGGACCCTCATAAACTAATGACAGGCTCAGTTCAGCTATAATGGACAACACAGTTACCAATAAAATTGACTTACATAAATGTTTCAGTTTTTGTACTATTCCTTATCCTTTAATATTGAACCAAGTCAGAAAAAGAAGCTTTAAAAGGAGACGGAAGAAGAAAAAAAGAAACACATTGGAGGGAAGTCAGAGGGTGGAAAATGAGCCATAGCAGGGGAATGAGATGAAAATTTCTGATGGATTTATGTCATGTACTAGCGTGTCATAAGAAAATAAATTAAACCAGGAAAGGAAAGAGAGAGGCTTCAAAAGTTCTCCAGTGCTTCAGCAACAATAAAAATAATGCTAATATAAATAGCTCCCATCTGATTTGTATTTGGACCACACAGTTCACTTTTGCCCACACATATTTTCTTTCCTAATCCTCAGAATAACTCTTTGAAGTGAAAAAAAAATTACTTAATGTAGATGTATGGCAGAAACCAACACGATATTGTAAAGTAATAATCCTTTTATTAAAAAGCTCTTGTACACCTGTGGGGGATTCATGTCGATGTATGGCAAAGCCAATAGAGTATTGTAAAGTAAAAAAAAAAAAAAAAATTACTTGAGTTTCATACCACTTAATACTGCAGCATTCAGTTGGAGGGATGGCATACCTTCTCTTTGTGGCTCTCTGCATAGAATCTGCGTGCTGTGTTTAAACATGCAAGTAGAGTGGTGGATCCAATCATCCACAGTGTGAATAAGATCTACTAAAACTGTAGTGGTCTGACAACATTATGGATTTCTAATTCCTCTGTGTACCTGACCCTCCTCAGTTCTCATGTCACGTACCACATTCTAGAAGCTGCTTCTTTACTTAAACTGTGACTTTTGATGATATGGCCAGTGTAAGACAGTGTGTCTTAATGACAAATTCGACAGAAGTAAAAGGCAATTCTAGGGACTTCTCTATGAATAAGAAAAGTCTGCAATGTTAACTGATAAATCTTTAATTTTTAATTTAATTGGACCTAATTAAATACATGCGAGTTGAACAGCTGCAGTTTAACTGCCTTCATCCTATCTATGAAACTTAAACCTTCAAACAGTGATTGGTGGGTCAGAAATGAACAATAACAGTTTCTAATAGAGTTCCATTTATAAAAATATTTCACGTTTTTGGTTAATTTGTCATCTAGGACATGTTTAGTCTAAAATAAAGCAGAAGCCAAGAATATTATTATTGTGGCCTGGGTTCTGGCCACATGAGACACATATGACCTCAGACAGAATACAGTGAGTCAGCATTGTGGTCTAGAATAAGGACAAATTAGCCCTAGAATGGACTTCATGTCCATGGAGTCAAGTCCCACGTGGACCAAACAGCTAATGGAGCTGAGACATCGGTGTAGGGGCTCAGCCAATTATTTCCCAACTGAGAAGCTTTTTACAATACAGACTCATGAACCACCCCCTGGATCTATTTCCTACTGTTCATTTTCATACTGTTCATGGAGTTCTCAAGGCAAGAATACTGAAGTGGTTTTCCATTCCCTTCTTCAGTGGACCACATTCTGTCAGACCTCTCCACCATGACCCACCCATCCTGGATCTATTTCACCCATATTTCTTGGAATGTTTATGGATCCGAATTTTTCAGAAGTTTCCTAGGTGACTGGATGATCAGTAAATTTTGGGAAATAGGGCTAGACTAAAATTATTCTAAGTGGGTATAAAAGGGGGATAGGAGTTCTCCATCTGCTCACAGACAGAAAAAAAGCCGCCTTAAACTACTGCTCCACCATCCAATGCTGCTAACTAGAAGTCTGATTACAATTTTACCCTTACTCCTTTCTTAACCCTTTGTTTGTGTGACTGATTGACTGACTGATCTTCTCTAGAAACTGAATTTGGAGACCAGAAACTTCATTATGATGCAGCTATTTAAGGGCACTCTATTAATCTAAAGACCTAAAACCTTCAGCTCAAGGGAAATTCCTCCAGTTCCTTTCCATCACTTCCATTTCCTATGTTCTCTTTTCCTAAAGCACCTATTTTATAGGTATTTAACATTAAGAATTAAAATTCTTGTGTTTTAACTTTTAACTCATTGCTATTCTCATCTTTTCCTCTTTTCTCACCAAATTTTAGAATATTTTATTGTCCAGAACACTAATTTAGGCCTTCACTCTGTTTTTCAACTCTTGAATTTTTTTTCAACTTTGCCTTTGAGATTTTTAATTTCTAGAACCAATTTGTATTTTATTATTCATCTTCATAACAATTCTCCCCTCCTCATCCTCCCCCTTCTTTGCTTTTCTTTTAATGGATAATAGCCATTTGACTTTCTCTAAAAGATACTTTGAAGTGTTTCTTATTAAGTTTTCATCTATCTCTTGAAACATTTATTTTGTAACCTTAGATCAGTAGCTCGGCTAGTTCATCTTGTTCCTTCTATGTTTTTTCATCAACTATTTGGTGATGGGTGTCCGTTAATAGCTGGCGTGGCTTACTTCTGCAGTGATATAGTTCCAATGTTTCAGCAGGCCTCAACTTTGATTGAAAAGACTGCTTTTAGTATTCACATAAACGGTTAGGGCAGGTCAAACAGATAAGACCCCTCAAGGCTCCCTGGGCATAGGCGGGCAGGCAGGCTGGGTATCCATCTGCTGTACCCCTTGCCAACTGAGGAAGATGTGTACTTTGGCAGAGAAGTGCTTCAGAGCCTGAAACTCCTGGCAGAGCAGTCTGTTCCATTTTTCCCTCTGCGCCTGTATGTGGCTCATGTCACTGCATGATTTGCTCTCCTTTTCACTCAGACCCCTAAAGGCTTTATTTGAAAATACATTTCAGACTTACCCTGACACTGAATTTCACCTGTGCCTGTCAGTTAGTTTGGTGGGGTAAGTGAAAGGGCTGAATTGCTCCATTGTTCAGATTTAGCTCCTATTTAATTATTACAAGGGCAATTCCTTCAGCTCACTCTCCTTTATGTTAGGTCACTCTCAACTTGCAGGATCTCAGGACTGCATTCTCTCTAATTTGAAAAATTCTCAAAATTTTCTGCCTGCTGATGACATTCTTCCTCCTTTTCCAACACTGATGAAATATACACATATATTTTATATATATACACATTCGGCCATATAAGAGACTCAAGACAAGAGGAAATTTAGATGTTTTCAGTTTGATCTCCTCCTACAATAATTCTCTTAGATTTCTCGCATATTAAATCACAGACACATTAAGCTCCAGGCACAAACACAAACATTAAACCACATCTTTCGTAAAATACATAAGAAACCAGTAAGTAAAAAGCTCATAAAACTCACAGGCTAATGACATCTGTTTCTTCATAAAAATATAAATAGATGAATTATATTTTATATTTGACTTTTCTTTTTTTTTTATTTTCTTTTTCAACAAAATAAGTTCTACTTGACAAGGTATCTTCTTGGGTAAACAGAAGTACTGCTCAAGTTGATAAAGCATACTTGACTACATATAACAGCTTCTATCATTTTCAAAATATTCAGTCCAAGAGAAGCCTGAAATGAACCCATCATCATGGCCTATTGTGTCATACAAATTTATAGCAAGAATGATACCTACAAGGTACTGTGAAAATCTTCGTTAATTATTCTTAATCTCTTGGATGGTTATTGACCATCTGCAGTTATGGTTACACAAGGAAACTGTTTCTTGCCAAAACACAGACCCAGGTGCAGAGGGTTATAAGTCTTATTAATCTGCATAACATGCTTCTTTTAGAGATTAAATTTTTAAAATACATTTATTTATTTTAATTGGAGGTTAATTAGTTTACAATATTGTATTGGTTTCGCCCACATTAAATTTTGAAATGATATAATTTGATATTTGCAAATATCACTCAGGAACATGCTATCTTCCATCTTACCATAGTGAAGAATCAGTAATCACTCATAAGTCACACACCAAAATTCTATGTGTTCACCACATTAATCATAAATGTGTGTGTGTGTGTGTGTGTGTGTGTGTGTGTATAATTCAGTTGTGATGTAAACTCACAAAATAAGGGCTTTAGAATCTCCTTGTCCTATTTCCAATTCACATCTAGATGGTAAATATGGCACAAAAAAATGACCTGTAACAAGAACTTGTCTGTCATACATTCATGCACTCAAATTGGTCTGGAGTTGATGGGACATGACATGCTACATGGACAAAAATATAAACAAAGAAAAGCAAACAGCTTTGTTGTTAAATGTAAGTTGTCTGGACTGCCCAGAGTAGCAAACTATAAAATCACCCAGTGGCCAAAAGGCCATGAGAATAAGTTTAAAGTATTTTTAAATATCAAGAGATGTAAATAGAGCTGTATTGTTAGTGACAATAGTTGTGATTATCTTTTCCCTATGAATTTAGAGACATTCTCAAACCAGCCATGTCATACTAGGCTTCCCTTAAAAGTATGAATAAGTAGCAAGCTACCACTAAAGTAGAAAAGAAAGAATCTGAAGAAAGTGAATGTTCATGCTAGCAGAAGACCCTGCAGTATATATGCAACAGAGGCAAAACCTGCCTCAGGTCCCAGAGAGTCAGGGATCTGACAGTATTAAAATGATACATAAAGACAATTTTATTTTGATGGCCTAAGTTTAAAATACATTACAGTGAAGACTGTGTGACATGTTATGTTGAGTTTGGAAAGAGAAATAATTATACTATAATTTTTATCTGTGTATAAAAATGTATTGGACAAATAAATCATTCAAGACCATCTCCAAGAAAACAAAATGCAAAAAAAGCAAAATGGCTGTCTGAGGAGGCCTTACAAATAGCTGTGAAGAGAGGAAAAGAGCAAAGGAGAAAAGGAAAGATATACCCATTTGAATGCAGAGTTTCAAAGAATAGCAAAAAGAGATAAAAAGGCCTTCCTCAGTGATCAGTGCAAAGAAATAGAGGAAGACAATAGAATGGGAAAGACCAGAGATCTCAAGAAAATTAGATACCAAGGGAACATTTCATGCAAAAATGGGCTCAATAAAGGACAGAAATGGTACGGACTGTATAGAAGCAGAAGTTATTAAGTAGAGGTGGCAAGAATACACAGAAGAACTGTACAAAAAAGATCTTCACGACTCAGATAATCATGATGGTGTGATCACTCACACATAGAGCCAGACATCTTGGAATGTGAAGTCAAGAGGGCCTTGGAAAGCATCACTACGAGCAAAGCTAGTGGAGGTGGTGGAATTCCAGTTGAGCTATTTCAAATTCTAAAAGATGATGCTGTGAAAGTGCTACACTCAATATGCCAGCAAATTTGGAAAACTCAGCAGTGGCCACAGGACTGGAAAACGTNCTGCGACCCCATGGACGGCAGTCCACCAGGCTCCCCCATCCTTGGGATTCTCCAGGCAAGAACAATGGAGTGGGGTGCCATTTCCTCCTCCAATGCATGAAAGTGAAAGTGAAGTCGCTCAGTCCTGTCCGACCCTCAGCGACCCCACGGACTGCAGCCCACCAGGCCCCTCCATCCATGGGATTCTCCAGGCCTGGCCAAGCCTCACACCAGCACTGCCCTCTGCTGGTCCCTCCATCTGCTGGCCCCTGGAAAAGGCCTTGGCTGCATCAGGCGTCACATGGTAAACGCCAGGTGAAAACAGAGATGGGGACTGTTCTCCAGGGAGCCGGAGCCAGAGCCGTAGCCTCCCCAGGGCCCCGCGGGCCTGCCAGCCAGGCCCACCCAGCCAGCACCGCACATTTTGGCTCTAATTTGATTTTTTCCTCTGCTTTTGTCAAAGTGTTAGGAGCCCACCCAGACACCTCAGGGACTGGTAGGGAAAATCACTGCTCAGTTAATTCTTGGTCTGATGCTAACCTTTCCAAAAAAGTAAGACACTCCCTAACGGCCTCAATCTTTTTTTCCAAGTCAGCAAGGGTCTTTCTGTCTGCAGTCCAACCAGACCTTGGCAGCTCCTCAGCAGAAACAGTACCAGCTGCCCGTCACCCTGTCTCTACCTGGAAAAGCCCGGAAGAAGGTAAACTGGTGAACCTGCGAGCTCTCCCTCGTCATAAGTGGAAAGGTCTTTCAGCGGCTCAGATTCACGCGGCGCTGGGGCTGGAACCGTGAGAGCGTCTGACGCGCTCCTNGCCCGTCACCCTGTCTCTACCTGGAAAAGCCCGGAAGAAGGTAAACTGGTGAACCTGCGAGCTCTCCCTCGTCATAAGTGGAAAGGTCTTTCAGCGGCTCAGATTCACGCGGCGCTGGGGCTGGAACCGTGAGAGCGTCTGACGCGCTCCTTCAGCCGAGGGGCCTGGCAACAAGCAGGCCCCAACGGCCGCCCCACAGGGACACCCTGACAGCCGCCCCGCAGGGACGGCCATCCGAGGCAGGGACACCACACAGGCCTCTGGACTTCTGGAGGCTCCCATCCCGCACCAGGGAGGCAACACATGAAATCTGTGCTTTTGAGCGTGGAGAATAAATGTTAAAACCACAGAAACTTCGGTGATAACTCATCCTGGGGCCGCCTGGTGCCCGTTCGTGCTGAGAGCATGCCTGCGAGCTGCTGTCTTGAGACAAGCTGTCCAGGCAGTTCAGAGCTCGGGGGAGGCACTTCCAGATAAGCTCCAGACTCTAAGAGGCTGGGGGAGGCCCAGACTTCTAGCCCCGAACTTATCCTAGCCCCTACTTTCCTCTCTGTGTCTCTTGACATCCCTCTCTGTAAAATGTCAATGGGGAATGTTCAGATACTTTGATCAACTTCTGAGAAATTATCCTATGGAAATAATCAGAGATACACATATTTACGTAATAGGAAGTCCCCTCAGGGCTTCTGAAAGGTACAGTACTCAGCGGAGGGCACTTTGATATGTGGCTTAACAGCCGTGAGCGCTGTCTAGACATGCAAGTGGCTGGAAGACTGTTTCTAAAAACCCATGAAACTCGGCAGTAGATGTATTATGATACAGGAAGTGGAGCCCGATGTCAGGCCTTTAGCCAAAGACACAGCCAACTCAGACCCCGTGAGGCCCGGGAGCCCCCTTTCAGCCTGCACAACCCATTGACAAAATTAAATGGCTGTGGTGCCTTTAAGTAAAAACAAAGCTGCTTTGGAAATGCCTCTTTTAAAAACCACAGTCCACACTGAATCTTACCTTTTAGTAACACAACAGAATGGGGACCCGGAAATTCTTAGAAGCAGAATAGTAACAGATTTAGGTCTCTTTTGAATGAAAGCTCTTAGACTAACTTCCAAGTTGTCACCTCAACGAAGTTCATTCAGAGAAACACACAGATAACCTGGGGCCGCCAGCGGCCCAGGCGGCCCTACTCAGCCACTCTACCAGGCCCCTCCCGGGTCCCGAGCCCCCTCCTCACTCTACCAGCCCCCTCCCGGGTCCTGAGCCCCCTGCCCTGCTCTCCTGTTAGAGGAAACGGCGCTCTGCACAGCAGCAGACCCCAGGCATCTGTCCTACCAGGAAGCTCAGGTACATCCTCCACAACAGGGGGCACTGGCTCCCAGCGTCACTCCGCAAGGCGCTCTCAAACAGGGCTCTGATCCGGTGCGTCAGGCCAGTTTCGGGAAGGGTGGCGTGGACCTCTCTACCATCCACCCTGCAAGACAGAGGCTCAGGTGAGTCCGGGACAGCTGCTCAGGCTGACGCTGCAGCAGGGTCAGCACGGGGGCCGGCGCGCGTGGCAGGCAGTGCTGCCCCGGGTCTGGGGGCGTGGGCTGCGGGGAGACGTGGCTCCCCCAGGGCCAGCGGAGCGCGGCGGCCAGGGCTCCGTGGAGTCTGCACCCCGAGGAGGCCGCCCTGAGGCGCACAGACTCCTTTTCTCAGGAGAGCCTGCCCCTCACCAGCAGAGTGCACATGTACCACGAGACCTCTCAGCTGAAAGGGGAGTGAATGAAATTCGAATGGAAGGCGGGAAACACAAGGAAACTTCTTCAGAGGCAATCCTGAACACGCCTTTCTCAGGTCCCAGTAAAACAACAACGAAGGGGCTAGAAGGGACAATGATGCCTCTGCTAACACGTTCCCGAGCCGACTGCTCAACCTTCAGACATAAACCAGTGTTATCCCGAAAGAGTTAAAGCACGACCCTGTTCTCACCGACGAGAGGCACACGGGCTAGTAATTACTTCGGGCTCTCTCTCTGCTCAGCACTCACCCTTCCCAGCAACCCTCTTTAATTATGCCCATTTTACAGAAAGGGAACCGACCAGAGCCGTGAACTGCCTGCCCATGGTCACACAGCTTCCGAGTGGACGCGCTGGGACTTGACTCCAGGCCCCCGTGCCCGCCCCACAATTTCTCCACAAGGTCTCAGGCCCCCGAAAGCGGGGAGTCAGCACTCAGGCGCCACAAGCAAAGCCCTGGACGCGCCGGAGCGAGGCCTGGGGAGGCACCTCGGGAGCCCCTTCAAAGGGGCCGCTCTCGGCCCTCACTCCTCTTTCAACACCCTTTCCTGAATCCCTGCAGATCTGTGTCCTTTTCCAATGCATTTTCCTGTAACACAGAGGGCCCCGCTCCCCGCCACCCCGCAGGCGTTCCGGGCCCTGGGCCGCATGTACTTCCGGCTTCCAGAGGCTGGTGGGCCGTGGGAACAAGGCCCGACCGTGAGAGGCGTGCGGACCCGCGACCGAGGCGCTCTGCAATCACCTCTGCACGGTGTCCACTAGCCTCTTCCGCATCCTCTCCGCTTCAATCGCAAACAGCCACGGCTCCAGGAGATGGGTGGACCTGGTGATGGCGTGGAAGAACCTTCTGGCCCTGCTGGCGCTGTGTGACCTGCTCTGAACCTGCACGTACGCCCTCCAGAGAAGCTGGTTGCCCGGGTACAACTGTAAAGCCTCTGAGAGCGCCTCCCGCAGGGGAGCCAGCGGGTGGGCGGCAAGCCGGCCGTGGAACCTGAGCAGGCTGGTGTGCATCAGGGTGACAGCCTCCAGGGCGCCCTCCAGGCCGGCGCCCTCCGCGGAGGCAGAGCCCCTGAGCTCCGCAGACACCTGCTCGTAGACGCGCCCAGCGGCGTGCACCCCCACGGTCAGGTACTGGAAGAGCAGGAAGCACTTCGCCAGGCCGGCCAGGCGGCCGAAGCGGTCAGGGTGGCCCGGCTCAGGGCCGCGGCGCTCCCCTAGACAGTCCTGCAGCGCGCGTTCGTATGCCTTCCGGGCCTTCAAAACGTGCACGGCCGAGCCCGGCCCCGCGCAGGGCCCGCAGGGCGCGCGCTCAGCCAGCCCCGCCAGCACGCGCACAGCCCGGGCTGGGGCGGCCCCGCCCGCGGGCGGCGACAGCTCCGCCTCCAGCGCGGCGTAGAGCAGGCCCAGCTCACAGAGCTCCGCGTCCTCCAGGCCCCTCCCGGCGGTGCCCAGGGCGGCGTCGAAGACCTTCCGGGCATCCTCCGTGTTGCCCAGCAACCACTCCAGGTGCGCATACTGCTGCCAGAGGCGCAGGCTGCTGCGGTTGTCCGGCTCCTTGAGGAGGTTCTTGGCGAGCTTTTTGCAGTTCTTTCCTTGTGACTTCAGTCTCTTCTTGTTCTTAGTGTGCAGACACCAGATGACCTGAAGGCAGAAAGGAAGCGAGCTACTTCAAACGCGCCTGGCGTCACAGACATCCCTTTGTACTGTGGGTCCCCTGGTGGCTCGGACGGTAAAGAATCTGCCTGCAGTGTGGGAGACCTGGGATCCATCCCTGGGTGGGGAAGATCCCCTGGAGAAGGGAACGGCAACCCGCTCCAGTGTTCTCGCCTGGAGAAATCCCATGGACGGAGGAGCCTGGCGGGCTGCAGTCTGTGGGGTCACAGAGTCAGACACGACTGAGCGACTACCCTTTCTTTCTTTCTCTGTTCTGTCAGCTGCAGGAAGCCACGCGAGGGGTCTACACGGCCTGCCTCCGTCACATATCTGGTAAACTCGTAGGCTCCCTGAGAAACAGTCAGGGTTCTACCGAGGCCACGGGAACCGTGAAACAGACACGTCCAGGCTTCCATCTGACACTCCTGTAAACGAGGCTGACACTCCAAACGCCCTTCTTCAAAGACAGGCGACCAGCAAGGGTCGCTTGGTCGGGTCCGACTCTCTGCGACCCCATGGGCTGTATGTAGCCCGCCAGGCTCCTCTGTCCATGGGGTTTCCCAGGCCATGGCCTCCTCCAGGGGCTCTTCCTGAGCCCAAGATCAAACCCGCGTCTCCTGCACTGGCAAGCAGAGTCTCTACCGCTGAGCCACCAGGGAAGCCCCGTCCGATTCTGCCAGACACTGTTTTAATGACACAGCCTGGTGTGTGCCATTTGCAATGAAAGGATCAGAACTTTGGACAAGAAAATTTAATTCTAGCTGGTGGCCAGCAGAGGGCAGAAGAGTCGATCCTAGACAAATTTCTAGCAGGTAGTAGATACTAAAAAGCAGGGTAAGTAGTTCATTTTATCTATTTTAATAAGTCCTTAAATCCTCTAGCCCTGCTTAAGCTTAAGCGTGGTCCTTAACACTAACTGCTCACACAGACATCTGGTAACAGAGTCAACAGCAGCTCGGGTCACTGACGAGCTGGGCTCAGTCTCCTGCCCCCCTGCCCTGCAGCCCCTCAGAAGGGGCAGCCACCCGCGCGGTGACCTTGGGTCCCTGAAGGACGAGGTGCTGTGGCCCGGCTGCCCCACCGACACCCTGCCACAGGAGCCGAGGGGCGCAGCGTTACCTTGGTCATCTCGTACCGTAGCCAGGAGACACAGAGCTGAGACCGCTCCCTGCCGGCAAACAGGGGCAGCGCCAGGGGGAAGACGTTGCGGATAAACTCCTCGCCCTCTCGACTGGGGCCCCGGGGCCAGCGCCGGCCGCCCAGAGGCTCCATGCGGCCCACACAGCCGACGCCGGAGCAGGAGAGGTCGAGGAAAGTCAAGGGCTTTTCGTCATAAAGTTCGTTGTCGAAGATGCTGTTCTCGTCCATGGCCAGATAGAGGCAGGAGGCGGGGGCACGGAAGCCGGAAGGCACCCCCAGGAACTGCAGGAAGGCCGCAACCAGCTGAAACTGGAGATCCGGGCTGGACAGTCGGATCAGAGACTGACCGAGATCGTCAAACAGCACCTGCAAGGAAGCCAGAAACTGAGTGACTGCACGCCGCAAGTCCGGCCCTGTGTGAACCGTGTGCGCGTGGCGGGGCGGGCCCCTTGCGGCTGTGGGCCCCTCTCCCGGCACCGCGGGCGGGGCTCTTCTCCAGCCGCGGTGCTGGGCTTCTCTCTGCAGAGGCGTCTCTTGTTGCAGAGCCTGCGCCCCAGGGCACACGGGCTTCGCTGCTCCACACGTGTGGGCTCTTCCCGACCAGGGATCGAGCCCGTGTCTCCTGCTTGGCAGGTGGATTCGCTACCCCTGAGAGGGTAGTCCTGCACCACCCCCAGCAATTCCTTTTATATGGATACGCGCCAACATCACTCAGTTTTAAACACACAGGAGCTAGGTTTTCTGTAAAGTGAGGCAAGCTGAGGGCGGGCAAAAATACTGCAGGGGGTTGCCATTTCCATCTCCAGGGGA
>SJYV01005470.1:2807-17719 GCA_006410875.1 Neotragus pygmaeus | reverse complement strand
GACTCGACGGGTCACACATGAGACCTGGTAGAAAGGACACTCTTGAGTCACATGTATCAAAGGGAGCAGTTTGGGTATTTGCAGGATTGGGCCACAAGCCAGATGTCTGGGAGCCTCGGGGTGAAGGCGCGCTGGACCATACAGAGGCTGGAAGCCCAGGGCCGAGGGGACCGTGCACGCACAAGGCTGGAGCAGGGCACATAGGAGGAAGAGGACAGGGTGTTCTCCCAGGCTGGGCTCCCCTCTCAGGGTGGATTCCAGCAATAGAAACTACAGCTCAAGGGAGGCTGGCGGCAGCTGCTCACACCCTGGCCTGCCTTTGGGGGGCCTGCATTAAGTATGACCAGGATAGGACACTGTGTCACAGGGAGAAGGTTGGATGGGGTTGAGGCGGCCTGTCATCTCATGGCCTTAGTGGGGCAAACTTTTTTTTCAACACAGAAGACGGACGAGCGGCTTTGAGGCCTCACCATCTCCCTGCAGCCATGAGTGAGAGAGGCCCACCCAGGGAACTAGTGGGGACAAAGTGCAATGGGGCCCTTAAGGATCCAGGGCGTGGGTATCAGCTGCCTTAGAAAGGTCACCAGGAGTATCACCCCCAGGCTGCAGAGAAGTACGAGGTGGGGCTGGCCTAGAGTGGGAGAGAAGGTAGGAGGCACCCAGCAGACCACCAGGACCAGAGGACTCAAGGGGCCGGCGGTGGGGACCAAGGGGTGCCGGAGCCTATTTGGGGCTGTCACAGCTGGCTCACGTGCACCACTCGCCTCGTGGTAGGAAGACAAGACAGGAAGTGCACAGCTTCACCACACACCATCCCCAAGACACCCCCCACACAAAACTCTCTAGAAAGGGTTACATGAAGATGGCCTCAAGTACTGTGTGATCTTTATTCCATGAACATCTTGAACTCAACACAAATTTCAGCTTTACATAGGATGGTAATTGTACAAAGAATTAAAACGTTTTTGTAAAATCTGATTAAAACACTGATTCCTCCCCACTCCCCCACAACTCAAGGGAAGGAGACAGGACGGAAGGCAAGGGCAGAGGTGCAGAGCCCCTCAACTGAACCGATTGGAAGCCTCCGCACCAGCAGACACCCAGCCTCCCACCCTTCCCTAGAGCAACTTCTCAGGCCCGGCTGGCACCGCCCACCGCTCGCACACTGGAGGCTGCTGAAAGGGTGGGCGGGCTTCTGCTCTTCCTGTGGCACCGGTGCCAGCCCGAATCAAACGATCAAGTTCTCTGTCAGACGGAAGCACCATGGGCAAGGACAGGACCCCTGAACAGAGAAGATGCNCCACCGCTCGCACACTGGAGGCTGCTGAAAGGGTGGGCGGGCTTCTGCTCTTCCTGTGGCACCGGTGCCAGCCCGAATCAAACGATCAAGTTCTCTGTCAGACGGAAGCACCATGGGCAAGGACAGGACCCCTGAACAGAGAAGATGCAAGGATCACACAGGAAGAGCTGGCCTGGGGCTACAGCCTCTGTGCCCATGAGTGGGAAGGGGTGGGGTGACACACAGGCTGACGCCATGGGAATGTAGCCTGCCATTTGCTCCAAGACGGCAGAATCTTCCCAGAAAGACAATGCCAGCAGCTTCCCAACTGTCCTGTGGGAATCTCTGGGCATAAAGCCCCCGGACCCAAGCCAGGCCAAGCAGTACTGGAAACACATCAGGAACAGGCCAAAGGGCAGCTCAAAATAGTCTGTTTGGCAAATGAGCTCAATTGGAAGCTGACCGGCTGGAGGATCCGGGAGCAGCTGAGGAACTCCCAATATCACTGCAGGGACCGAGGGGCTCTGGGGAGGCTGAGCGCAGAACCCAAGGCCAAGGCCAGTCTGGGGCTGTTACAGCTGCTTGGGCCCAAGGTCCCAAGGAGCTGGGGAGGGGGCCAGGGCTTCCACGCAGGCGCTGGACAACTGCACTTCCTCAAGCCCACTCCCAGGTGCAGGAGGCGGCTGATCCCAAAATGCCAGGAGACGGTCAGGCCTCGAAGTACACACCAACTACACTTAAAACAAACACTATTCCTTAGGGGACTTTTCACGCCAGGCAGTTTTCTGCTGAGATGCTGGATTCATGACCAAAAAAGGGCTGATGTTTATTTTTAGAGCCAAAAAAAAAAGCCTCTCCAGTGCCTCTCAGAGGGCTTGGACGATGCGGCCCACCCGGCAGCTCCCATCACTCTTGGGGGCTGAACTGAGAGGAGGACCTGCATGTGCACGAAGAGGGCCCGCGGGCTCCAGTGCCCTCACCACTGACTGGACCAGCCCCCGTGCTGCCGGCCCCGGTCCCGACCCCCAGCGGGGGCGAGGACTGTGGGCTGCAGGAGTCAGGTCAGCCGGCAGCACGGCCATGTCTCCCCAGATGTCCCTCTCTCCCGGCCTGCCTGGCAGCTCCTGTGGTCTGCGTCTATGGACCTGGGAAGGGAGGGGCAAGGAGGCCACCTCGGAGGTACTTTCCCTGTGCGACTTTAGAAGAGGCCAAAGGAGTTGGGAAGATGCCCAACAGACAACAGTGGGAACAATGAAAACAGAGAGAGGACTCCAGGGGGCTGTGAGTCAGCTGTAGCTGGTGGGCGCCCCTGGCCAACAGAGCCGCGTGGGTCACCAGAGAAGGCAGGCTGAGGGACAGCCCCAGAGAGCCCTGGGCCCAGCTGGCCTCGCCTCTAAAGCCTCGCTCCTTACTTGGGGAAACTCTAGATGTCACAATGTTCTTCCTGAGGCTGAGTTGAGTGAGATCTTCCCTGGGCTAACATCATCGGAAGGTCCAGGAGGGAAGCAGTTAGGATCCAGAGTCCCCCGAAAAGAGGGAGGGGTGGAGACAGAAAACACGTCTGTGACGGGGCCTTGCACACGGAGCAGCACCACGTGAATGTGTGTGCAGGGGATTGTCATCACCCTCTGGGAGATGCCACCCACTCAGAGGAGCCCAGACGACCAGGGAGGCTGGGCAGAACAGCCAGGCAGTCTTTACACAGGAGGCCCGGGCGGGCGGGCGGCCAGGCAGGCTGCCTTCCCGGAGGCGGGACTAGGTGTGAGCTGCTGAGCATGACTAATCCACCCCGGGGGACAGGCCCAGGGCTCTGAGGAATTCCATAACTTGATGGAGTCCTGTCCCTTTCACAGAAGAAAATGGACTTAAGCTATAGCTTGCTGGGAAGGAATCTGGAACTGAAGACCGTTTTATTAAGAGTCCGTGTCCAATGATTAGGCAGGACCTACGTAGAGGGAGAGAGAAACCAGTGTGAGAGAAATGGTGTGGAATGTATCGTTCAAGTCATAAAGAACAGAAGAACTGCAGACCAAGCCAGCCTCCGGTGCCCCGCCTGCTGTCAGGGCACGAGAAGACAGCGCTGCAACTGGGAGTTCCACCCCTGCCTGGCCAGCTGTGGGTGGGGACAGGCCCACCTTCCCCTGAGAAGGGCCTCGGATCAGGCACGCACGGATGTCTTCAGAACCGCCTGAGCCTGCTCATGTCTCTAGACAGAACGGCTTCCAGTAACGAGCTCCCCGTGTGCCCACTGCATGCTGGGGTCTCCTTTGCTGGGCTCTGCGGCTGAGATTACCCCGCCTGTCCTCTCGTTGCTTCACTTCTGAAGTCCCGCGTGGTGTGCCACACCCACTGGGCACCCACGGATTCTGTCCTTATCCCCCAGGGTCCACTTTTCTGCACCCTATCTCAGTGAGGTAATGCTGACCCTGCCTTGGGGCTCAGCTGGAAGGAGGGAATGCCCCTAAGAAAGGAGCTCTGGAGTGCAAGACCTCTAGCTAACAGCCTCTGCATTCCTCTGAACTCCAAGAAACAAGCAAAATTATAAAAAACAGGAGCCAATGACATACACTGTTAAGGAAGAGAACAAATTAAAAATAAAAACAAGCTGAGGAAGAAAGTTGTCCTTTCTTTTTTCCCAGGCATCGAATGCAGCTTCCTCTGACTAGGGAGAGGGGCTGGGGCTCTTTCCCACCCACAGAGCAGAGCAGATGCTTCTGTTAGAATCACGGATGCAACCAACACTGCACTCCCATGGTCCCCAAGTGTGTGTGTGTGTGGGAAAAACCCGCCCACCGGCTGCTCTCTCATTCAAGGCACATTCCACAAGGCGCGCCCTCGCCCAGGAAGCCCTCACATCCCTCCCTGCATGTGTGTGGGTGTGAGGGGTCGCCTGGCATTGCAGGCAGATTGGCTATAGCCCCATCCTCCAGATCTCTTCCTACCCCAACCCCTGCCAGGGACTCAGTCCTTCCCCAAGAGCAAGCATCACACCCTTGGAATGGGCAGCAGCAGGCCTCAAGATGGGACAGGAACCAAGTCATTCTAAGACCCGGGGTTGCGGAAGTTGAGGCTGGTTGTCTAGGAAGAATGCCCCTTGGCCTCTGTCTGCACTTTCCAGCTCAAATCTTTCCAAAACATAAAGCATTCCTTTTCCCCCTGGAGCTATTAAGAAACACCCACATGCTCCAATCCTGGGAAAAGGAAACCAGGAGACTAAAATAGCTGATGTGTGCTCCCTCTGCAACTAGAAGACCAAAACCAAGTCCAGGAGAATGCTCTGAACTCCTATCCCAGCCCGGGCTAGGGATGCTCCTGAGAGGGACAGGAGGTGGTGTCCAGCCCTGTGTGCCCATAAAACCTGTGGGTAGCACTGGGGACGAGCCAGACATCAGTCAGCAATGGGATGGGGTGAAAGTTTATGCTGGCTCAGGGGCAGTGGGAGGGTGGCCCTTGTACCACTGTCTTTGTCCCAATACTAATCCTCTCAAGCAGATTCAGAGTTTAACCACAATCAAAGCTCAATGGAAGACTATGACTCAGGTAACAGTTGGGTTCAAAAGCTGTGGTGGGTCTGGCTAACAGTGCTGCTCACGGGAGGAAGAGCGCACGGTGCCCGGGGCAGAAAGACCCCCGACCCGACTGTGGATGCACTGCATCCCTGAACAGGAGCCTTGTCCTAAGAGCCAGCCCCCCTGGCCTGAGCAGTTGGCAGCATTCTTGTCTATGGACAGTGGCCGGAGAGGAGGCCACGTACCACTGCCCTAGCCCCAAGTTAGTGCCTCTGGTCAGTTTCTTTTGGTGATTCAAGTCCTGGGGCTGTGTTGGCAGAACTGACAAATACAGGCCCTTCAGGAATTTCGGCTCTAATCCAAATGGAAACACAAGAACAAGAAGGGCGAAACAGTTAAGCCCCCAGAGACCAAGAGAAATACCCCCCGTGCCCACCACCAGGCCCCCACACCCCTTCCCTGCCAAGGCAGAACCACCTGTACCTAGTCACAGCAATCTACCCAGCTCCAAGAACCCCACACAAGGAAGCACTCAGCAAGTAAGCAGTTTCCTGTGCAGGAGGGTGGTGGCAGACAGCCCATCCCCTGGAACCAGGACACAGGCTCCCACTTGGGACCTGTAGCATCTGAGGTGCAGGGCACAAACCGACAGGGTTGGTCCCTCCCAAGAGCAGCAGCTCTTGGTCAGTCCCCGGAGCACCCAGATGGCAAAGGAAAAGCCAGAACCACAGTGTCAAAGGACAGCCTCGCAAAACTCAAGGTGGGGAGGGCGCCTGGGGAGAAGGAGGAGCTGAGGCAGCCGAGGGAGCCGCCAGGGCTGGACTGCCGGAGCCTGGGAGCCTGCAGGCTGGCGGCTCCGAGGCTGTAAATCTTGCCCTCTTTCCCGCCAGGACAGCTGTTCCCAGGACTCTCAGATTACTTGTTGCACAATCTTTCCACTTTCTTTAAAGGAGGGAAAAATGTGACGGAAAAAAAAAAATCTCAGCAGCAGCAGAGCTGCTGGAAATGCCGTCATGCTTGCTCCCCAGGAGGCGGCCTCAGGGCATGCAGAAGCTTGGGAGTCAGGGACAAAGGCCAGTCTGGATCAGGACCGGGACACCGTAGGTGTGACGGTCACCACGCCCTAAGGCACCACGCTGGGCAGGGCCTAGTGGCGCGGATTTAGCCCTCAGGTCCTCTGCCAATTTCAATTTCTGGGGTTTTCTCTGGTTGCTCAGATCCTTAGGGGAAAAGGCTGCAAAACCCCTAGTAGGAGAAGCCTGCTACACAGGAGGTACAAGAACCCCAAAGGCAAACCTGAGGTTTGGCTGGAACTGAGAGGGAGAAGTCAGCAGCCACCTGGAATGCTAATTAGGCCCAAGAATACAGCCATTCACCCTGCCGTGCGCTGGGCCCTGGCCTGAGGCCCCACTCTGCCTCAGCAAGCACGGGGTGTGACGCCCTCTACTGGCCAGCAGATTTTTAAAACGCACTGGAAGAGGGAGCTGGTTAGGAAGGAAGGAAGAAAAACGGGTAAAGGATAGAGAGGTGAGCAGCAAACTACCCACAGCAGTTTCTGCATACAACAGGAATTCAATAAATACAGAATATCCTCAATGGATTTCACATCACTTGGGCCCACTGAAAGGAGGTGGTCCAGAGCACTGAGGTCCTAGAGAAGGCTCCCCTCCCCCTCACCTGGGAAACACAGTGTCCTTACAAGGGGAAAGGGACAGTGACAAGGCTCAAGGGCCCCCCGCCCCACAGGACCCACACCTCAGAGCAGCACCACTCTTCTCAACTGCTGCAAATAATCCTCATTCCTCCTCGGCACCACCGGATCACATTATCTATCTATGGGAACTAAGTGGAGCTTGTAGTTTCCTTCCAGTTGCAGTAAAGTATCAGAGACAGGACTAGGTACACGGAAGAGCACACCAGGAGTCTTGCTGCCCACTGTGGACGTGCACACTGCAGCCTGCCTGGAGGGATGGGCCCACGGCAGGCTCGGGGTGGCCTGCAGACTGTCGACTCAGCCGATGAAGGCACCTGCCTGCCCACCACCACCACTACGCATCCAGACACAGGAAGTCAGCTCCACCTCACAGAGCAGCGTAGCCACCAGGCCTCTTCCCAGCCTCTCCTCTGGGCCAGTCTGAGCATCAGCTCCCCTGAGAATAACCAGAAATGCTTGTGTCTGGAGGAAAAGTCCCCTGCCCCACCACAGGCACAGCTCTGGGCATCTCCACCTGCCCCGCCTCCCACGGCAAGGCTGCTGCTCAGCCGCGCCAGGAGGCACACGTGCACACCCGTGGAGCATGGAGAGAAGGAACTGTTAGAGGTACAGGACGCGCATGTCCAAGTGCGTGCAGTCAGGAGCAGCCAATGCAGCAGCGAGCAAACTCCGGGGAGGATGGCAGTGTTCTAAGCCCCGGGAACAGTGGGGCCAAAAGCAGGCTGCTCCATACCTGCCCAAGCACATCACCTGAAAGGGCCGAGTTGCATGCAACAGTGCCGCTGGGGGACTCTGAGGCTGGGCAGGGTCGCGCAAAGATCAATTCCATCATCTGCCCCCATTCTTCCTTTCCCAGGGCTCTGCAGTGTTAATACCACTGGCCACTTGTCTCCGTCCCCAGCCCAGGTCAGGGGTCAGGTGGAGGTAGGTGCTGGGATACACACCACCCCAGGTAGAGGTCAACATGGTGACCAGATGGACAGACGGGAGGGCCCAGCGGGTTCTGATGATTGCCGTCTCTGCTCTCTGGTAGCCTGGACAGAGTGGAACACAGGCAGGAGTGTGGTGAGACTACATCAAAGACACCTAACCTGTTTCAGAGTCTTCGCTGTCAGAGGAGCTGGACTCGCTGGTGCTCTCCGACTCTGAGGACGAGAAGCCCTTCATCTTGGAGGAGCCAGCGATCACATCAACTTTCTCAGCTGCAATAAAGCAACAGGGACAACAGAGTCAGGCAGGGCCCAGAGCCCCATGAGCCAGAGAGCTGCTCCCAAAGATCGGCTGCTGTCCTTCCAGACCCTGGCCCGACCCACACTTCCCAAGAGTGCAGCTAGCCCACCACCACTCACACCAGCCGAAATCCTGGCTTATACTCAACTTTCAAGGCCCCTTCAGTCTCTCAAAATACCCCTTCACAGGGTTCACTGAGATTAGGAGACCAGGACAGGAGGGGACTCCCTAACAAAGGACTCTGGGAATGCGCTCCCTCAGCTACTTTTCCGGCAGCGGGGAGAAGACCTAAAGGGGACACAACAACCAGAGACGAAGCAAGACAAGGAAAAGGCCCCAGGGGCCCCCCAGCACCTCAGTGTGCAGGCTGAGGCTGGTGTCCCTGTGTGACACCCTGAACGGAGGGGAGGGGGTGCCGAGGACCCCCAAGTCAGTCTGGGCTGGAATGAAGGCTGTGTGCAAAACCCTTACTCAGATCCTAAATCCTACTGGTCCTGAGACAAAACAAGGCGCTGGTAACACCAAAGAGCCACTTGGAAGACTTGCAGAGCGGGTCACAAGGAACTAGAGAAGACAGCAGGCAGGCACAGTGCCAATCTAATGCATTCCTCCTAGCCATGCCCCCCACCCCAGAGACCCCAAAGAGGTGGGGGAGGGGGTGCAGAGGTGGGGGAGGGAGTGCCTTCTGGGGAAGACTTAGAGGCGGCAACTAAGGATGAAGGCTGATGCTGGTCAGAGCAAGGCTTAGGACCCCAAGGGCCATCTGCCAGAGAGGTCAAGAAAGGTGCCCCACAGCCTAGGGTCGAGTTTGATGTCACAACCCTCCAGAGGCTTCTATGTCGAGGACACAGACTTCATAATCAGAAATTTAAACAGCGTGCAGAGGGAGAGGGCCGGGACTGGAAGGCCAAGTTAACTAAAGATGCTAATGGGGCCTGGCTAATGGGGTGCAAGGGCCGCGCCGGGCACCCCTGCCAGCCCTCTCCCTCACCCGGGCCTGGAACACCCCAGCCCCACCCCAGAGGGCCAGAGGGCACCTTGAGGTTTCCTCTTCTTCCGCAAACAGGAGGTGACGTAGCGCTCCAGTTCACGCAGGGTGGATGGCTTCAGGGTCTCGAAGTCGATCTCGATCTCGTCGGGGTTTGAGTTCTTGAGGGAGGGCTCCCGCGACTGAATGATGTGCACCACGCGGCCCAGCTTCTCGCCAGGCAGTTTGTTGATATCCAGGCTCAGCTGCCGCTTTTCCTCATATGACATGGGCTTGCACTTGTCCTCTTCCTCCGACTCATAGGCGGGAGGGGGCTTGCTCTTTAAGGGTGCTGGCTCCTTCTTGCTACGAAGGGGTGATGCAGATACCGTTAGGAATGGGTCCCTGCAGGAAAGGGGGCACCCATCCCTTCATTTAGGGCTTGGGGAGGCTTCTACACCCTCTCCCAGTGGTCTTCACAGGGGACAGGGGACACTGGCAACGTCCCTCTGTGAGTGCCGAGCTGTGGCTGAGACCAAGACCCGTGAGCTGGGGGCATCTAGCTGTCCACCACGCCCTACCATCCTCCCCTCAAGGCCCATCCCAGAGAGGGGGCATTTGTCAGGCGGGGCGGCCACAGACCTCGTGCTGCTGTTACTGCTATTATTTTTCTTGGTCTTTTTGGGAGGAAGTTCCTTGGCTTTGTTTTTCTTATTCTCCTCCACTTCCTCCTTCTTTTTGTGCTTTTCTTTTTTCTTTTCCTTTTTGTCTTTCTCCTTTTTCTTTGGTTTGTTCTGCTGGGGCTGTGAAAGCGCTGCAAGCTGCTCATGCACGGCTTTGAGCTGTTGCAGACAAGCAAGACACGCTATTGTCATGACCTGCCGTTCTCACCAGATAACCGCGGGGCACAGGCCCACCCAGACCCTTGAACCCTCAGGGCAGACCAGTGTCCTCCTTGTCAGAGGAGCTGACATTCAAAGCCTCATGACCATCCTTGGTCCCTAAAGCGGCTGGGCGAGTGTATAGATACGTGTGGGCTCTAAAGGCCAAACTGTAAGGAGATGAGCATCCAGGAGGCTCCAGGAGACGGACAAACTGGCTCAACCACCTCCTTCCAGACGCCAGAAAGTTCCAGAAGCCTGACTTCTGCCCAGAGAATGGCCGTGTCAGGCCATGTCCATACCCACAGAAAACATATACATATGAACATGCACTTGACTAGGCACAAGGGGACCTGCTGGCACGCAAAGCCAAAGGCATCATGCGGACACCGCCCTCTAGCAGGGCTGCCCCGGGCCATGGACTAGAAAGGCCAGAGGTGGGGGCTGGATGGAGACTGGGCCGCCTCTGTCCTCACCTGCTCCTGGAGCTCGGCCAGCCGCTGGGCTCGCTCCTCCTCGGAGTCGTCAGTGGAGCTGTCACTGTCTGAGGAGCTGTCGCTGCTGCTGTCACTGGAGGAGGGCGGGGCAACGACCTTGGTGGGCGGCGGCACCACTGGGGAGGACACAGCCACGGCAGGCTCCTCAGGCTCATCTGGCATCTTGGCAAAGCGCATCTCGAACACATCCTAGAGGCGGGAGAGGGAGGGGAAGCCATGCCCATGAGGGCTGCTGGGTGCCGGGGGGGTGGGGGGTGGCGGCACCTGGACTGTGGCCCCACACCATGCCATTCCTGGCTGGGAGGGTTGACTCGACAGGAAGCAGAGAGGGCTGGGTCAGCGGTGACCCCCTTCCTGCCACTAAGCTGAGGCATGAGCAAGGGCTCCCAGTAGCTCTTCCAAAACTCCTCTCTCAAATCTCACTTGGAGGTGAAAGGCACTCCCGACATGGCCTGATGCCCACTCCCTGAGAGACGTGGCCTAAGTAAAGACGCATCTCATCATGGACGGCTGGCCCAATGAGGACATCAGGCTGGGGATCCCTGACAGCTGCAGACCTGGACAGACTCACAGAGAAAGTGCTCTGAGGCTCCTGACAGCTTGGTGCTCAGTCGGCACCCCCCAGGGGAGCCCTCCAGACACTGGGCTGGGGACCAGGACACAACACTGAACAGGATAGGAGGCTCTCTCACGGTTCACATCCCCACAGGCAGCAGACGCGGCCTGCAGGTTTAGAGTTCCAGAGGGAGTGAAGGTCCCAAGGTGGGAGTGTGCGCCACACAGAGCCCACAGCCTGAGTCTCCAGGACACAACAGAAACACGAGAAAGTACAGAGATGTGGAGCGCTGTGGACCAGCTATGGGAGAGGGCTGGCTTTGTGAGGCGCAAGCTACCTGAGCAGACACCCTGGGTGCACTGAGTACCAGATCCCACCCCAGCAGATCCCAAGACGTTCCAACTCTGAGATTCGGAAATCTGATGGAATTACGTGGGTCACAGAACCCAGGGGGGCAGCAATCCTTCCTGGGCTCCAGGGCTTCAGCTGTGTGTTGCCTCGCCTGCCAGCTGGCCATTCCCTCTCTACCCAAGGGGCTTTGTCACCAGAAATCCAATGATGACTCAGAACTGATAGTGGTGGAAGGAACAGAGCTGGTTCCCCAGCAGGATGTTGAGGCCTGTTTTAAGCCCAGTTTAATACAGCAACTCACTCAACAGAAGGGGGGACCTTTCTCAAGTGCAAGCGGATGCTTGAGAGAACAGCAGGGCCCAGAAGGGCCACAGGGTTAAACTCCAAGACTGCTATTTCAAACTGGGGTGTATCTGACAGGGCGTTGCAACCTAGGAGACTCTCTTGATGCCTCTAGAAACACATCTTCAGATTTCCCCATGCCCAGAGAGCTGGGAAAGCATGATCTGGGCAGCAGACTGTGGTACTGTTCCCTCCCCTCCAGATCACTGAGTTTGACCTCCTCCAAGGCAGTTTCTCCTCTCCTGCCTGAACTCTGCTGAGTGGGTTTGAGGGTAAGAAGGGCAATAGCTTTCTATATTTATTCAGAAATAAATCCTGAAGCATATCCAAGGGCAATGAAGAAGAAATACAGGAGGGATGACCAGACACCACCATTGTTCAGACTGCCAGGCATAAGACCCTGTGGGCAAGCCCATCTCTGCCCACAGGGCCCTGAATGTGGGCAGGCTCAGGCCCACGACTGCACCCCACAAACATCTAGAAAAGCCGGACCCACACTTGGAGAAGTGTGTTTAAGAAGGCGGCAGGGCAGCTGGACCCCAAGAGTTGCAAGCACTTGGTGCTGCTGGGAGGTGATCCTTTACCAAGCAAAAGCTACCTGTGTCACTAGTTTGTGAACCAGCCCCCCATGCCAGCTGCCAGACAGCTCTACCTTACCACAAGGGTACCCCTGTTCTTGCCCCCACAGGCTATGGCTGCTGTGGAAATGAAGCCTCCTTCCACTCCCTGGCTGCTTCTGGCCCTTGACCTACCAAGGCCCCAAAACCAAACAGCAAGGAACATGAGACAGAAGGCCAAATGGGCCGCCAGCCTCCTGGGCTATGCTCAGCTGAACGATCCATCATCCCCTTGTCTGTTCCAGCCCTAGGGAGCACACCCTGGGAACACACTTGGGCCTGTGTGCCAGTGAGCTAAGGGCTGCTGCAGAAAACCTTCCCAAGTGACCGAGACAAACATGCACCTGCTCTGTGGTAAACAAGACTGATGTGCTCCTTGTCCTCAAGGGGCAAACACAGATTGTTATAATGTGTCCTAAGTGCTAATGCAGAAACAGCAAGAGCTGGCAAAGAGCCTGTGGGGGAACCTGAGACCTAAGAATGAGAAGAGGGTAACAAAGGCTGCAGACACACAGGACGGTACAAATGAGAGAAAGGTCACAGTGAGTGGCGTGAGGGCAGGCAAGAGACAGTGAAACCCAATGAGCTGCAGCCAGGGCAAGGGTCTCAGGAGGGGCAGTGACAGGAAGGAGCAGTCATCAGCAGCACACACCAGGGGAGCAGGGCTCAGGCCTTCTGTGCCAGGATGGCAGTGTCTTGAGGTGAATCTATCTACTCTGCCTAGCATGACATGACCTCCACCCCCTCCAAGGACCTGGGCCACAATAGCAATTCTCAACATCAGAGAGAACGCTGGCTTCAGAGAGCAAATTATCTCCTCTCACTATAGTGTTGACCAGGGCCATCTACTCTGGGCTGTATCAGACTCGTGGAGGAAGCCCCCCACCCTCTTTAATGACAGAGATGCTCAGGTGCTGGGAGGCGGTGGTGTCTGAAGACTCTCAGGCAAACCAGCCTTCAGCTGAGCACAGTTGGAGACCAAAGGGGAGGCGCTGTTCAGTCAACCCATCTTTGCCCCGCCTGGATACTGCTTTCAGGCTTAGCCATACCTGGGCATACCAGGCTCAGGGGCTGGGGGCATGCAAGTGGGAGGTAGAATTCAGGCCATGGAGGCCCACCTGGCCCCAGGTGCTGGAGACGCAGCCATGAGGGGACACTCAGATACACACACGAACACACACAACCACACACACCCTGGAGGTACACTGGGGCCCTGCATGTGTGTGTACCTTCCTCAGTGCAATGTTTCTCCCTTGCTGTAAAACAATTGTGTACCACCGTGAATTTGCACTTTCTGCCAAAATAAAACTCTGGTAATCCACATAAGCACAAAACTTCCTAAATTACCCCTCCCTTCACAGCAGAACAGAGAGCAGTGGACAGATCCAGCAGCAGCTCCGAGCCCAGTAGCGAGGCTAGCAACCCTCAGCTCAAGTCACCTGCAGGCTCCCAAGGACACCCTGAACCCAAGGGTTCCTAGCTATCTTTGTGACCACAGCTGCCTGGAGGTGGGATGTGGGCTTTCTAAAGATCCAGCATTTGGAGGCTGGATGAAAAATATAAAGTGGATCCTTTCCTGTAAAACTTTCTGGGTAAACCCCAGCCCCTGGGCAGAGCAGGTCTCAACTCTTCTTACTGACACAAACAAGGGCCAGAACTTTTTTGCTCCTCTTCCCCATCTAGCCACCTAAACCATACTGATCCTGGAAAACTTTGAAAGAAGAAAAACAAAGCTCTAAATGCTACAAAATACAAGAACTGCGTTCCAGAAATGCCCACACGGGACCTGCCACGTCAATTCTGCTGAAGCAGACACCCCTACCCGCTTCCAGGCATTTTACTTTCAGTAGCACGGAGACCCATCCTGTGAGGGGCAAAGCAAGCTGGGGGCAGAGGTAGCCCTGTGCTGAGTGGCACACTGGGCACTGCCCTCTGCCCCGCTCCTAAGTGGACCCGCCTTGAGGGCAAGGACCTTGTCCCATTCCAGCGATGTATCTGGAACCAACATTTAGCAAAGAGCTGCCATGTGGCAAACACCTCGGCGTCTGTGTTATGAGTAAATCCCATGTTTGAGAATGCTCATGGCAGTCCCAGAACAAGAAAAATGCTGTGTGTGTGGTTCTGAGGGCACCACTGCCACCTAGTGGTGATGTCTGAGAACTGCAGCACAGGTATGAAGCCTGAGCAGCTAGGATGGCAAATGGAAAAGTAAATAGTAGAAAAGGCAACTTTGTGAAGAAAGCAGATGACACAGCACCAAACTGAAGAGAGTGCCCCTTCCAAAAACAAAAAAACCTCAAATGAAATAAAATAATAAACAGTCAGCAGAAATAAGAACCTTCAAGTCTGAATGCATATTTAATTAACAATAACCAGGTTCATACTAGTAAGGTTTTCTTTTCTTTTTAAATACCTAGAGTTTCAGGACACCAAAGGCTGACCCAGACAGGCCCAAGTGAAAGAACACCTTGGTTCCAAGACAATGAACAGGAGAAAACATGCTGGTGAGTGTGGGACAGGGTGTGAAGCCAGCGGAGCGGGAAGGCAGGTGGGCAGCAGAGCCGGAGTGGCCTCCGACAGACACCGACCCAAGGTCACCAGAGGCCCTGTGCAAGTCCTTGCTTCTGGAAGCATTACACAGCTGACAGAGAAAGCCTGGGGCGAGGAAGCCCCACTCAGACCCCAGGAGAGAGCCTGTCGCAGGACGTGTCACGTGGACCATGTGACAACGGGTGGTCTAGCCTGCTCTGACCCTGAAAGCAGAAGTGCAAACCTGGGGTCTTGGGGAGAAGAGGCTGGGAAGTTTCATAACATGTGATTTCAAAAAAATTATAATGAAAACAGTTAAGAGTACTAAATGTTGACTTTATTCTCCATAATTTTTAACTCCTGATCTTCCTACTCAAAAGACATGTCTCTGCTGAAATTTGGGCATATGTTATTCCTTGTTTCTTTTTTTTTAAAAAAAA
>SJYV01005464.1:18662-31595 GCA_006410875.1 Neotragus pygmaeus | reverse complement strand
AGATGGCTGGATGGCATCACAGACTCGATGAACGTGAGTCTGAGTGAACTCCGGGAGTTGGTGATGGACGGGGAGGTCTGGCGTGCTGTGATTCATGGGGTCGCGACGAGTTGGGCATGACTGAGCAACTGAACTGAACTAATAATGTCTATTCTTGTTTCTTAAAATTACTTTGGCTTTTAGGGGTCTTCTGTGTCTCCATACAAATTGTGAAATTTTTTGTTCTAGTTCTGTGAAAAATGGCACCAGTAATTTGATATTGCTTTCAATTTCTAGATTGATTTTGGTAAGGCAGTCATTTTCACCATATTGATTCTTCCAACCCAGGAGCCTGGAATATCTCTCCATCCCTTTATGTCATCTTTCATCTGTGTCTCATAATTTTCTGTATATAGTTCTTTTCTCTCCATAGGTAGGTGTATTCCAAGGTATTTTATTCATGTTGTTGCAATGGTAAATGGGATTGATATCTTAATTTCTCTTTCTGATTTTTCTTATTCTGTAGGTATACAAGTGATTTTTGTGTATTGATTTTATAATCTGTGACTTTACTAAATTCACTGATAATTTCTTGTAATTTTCTGATAGTATCTTTATGGTTTTCTATGTACAGTATCATGTAATCTGCAAATAGTGAGAGTTTTACTTCTTCTTTTCCAATCTGGATTTCTTTTATTTCTTTCTGTTCTCTGATTGCTGTAGCTAGGAATTCCAAACTATGTTAAATATTAGTGGCATGAGTAGGCACCTTTTTATTGTTCCTGATCTTATAGGGAATGCTTTCAGTGTCTCACCATTGAGGATGTTTGCTGTGAACTTGTTGTACATGCCCTTTATTATATTAAAGTAGGTTCCTGCTATGCCCATTTTTTGGAGAGTATTTTTTTATCATAAATGGGTGCTGAATTTTGTTTTCTTCATCTATTGAAATTATCATATGGTTTTAGTTTTCAATTTGTTAAAATGGTGTATCATATTAATTGACTTGCATATATCCAAGAATCCTTGCACCTTGGAATAAACTCAACTTGATCATGGTGTATGATGTTTTTATTGTGTTCTTGAATTTTGTTTTCTATAATTTGTGTAGGATTTTTGTACCTATGTTCATCAGTGATATTGACCTCTAATTGTGTGTGTGTGTGTGTGTGTGTGTGTGTGTGTGTGTGTGTGTATGATATCAGTGTCTGATTTTGCCATCAGTGTGATTGTGGCCTCATAGAATGCATTTAGAAATGTTCTCCTCTGCAAGTTTTAGGAAGAGTTTGTAAGGATAGATATTAACTCTTGTCTTAACGTTTTATGGAATTCATCTGTGAAGCCATCTGGCCTTGGGCTTTTGTCTTGGGGGAGATTATTGATCACAGTTTCAACTTCAGTGTTTCTAATTGTCTTGTTCATAATTACTATTTTTTCCTGGTTCAGTCTTAAATTGAAGGAGGTAGAACTTTCCTAAAAATCTGTCCATTTTCTCTAGGTTGTCTATTTTCTTAGCATATGGTTGCTCTTATTATTCTCATGATCTTTTGTATTTCTGCATTGTCTGTTGTGAATACTCCTTTCTCATTCCTAATTCTGTTGATTTCATTTTCACCCTTTTTGGNGTTTTTTGAGTCTCTATTTCATTTATTTCTGATCTTATTTCTTTCCTCCTACTAGCTTTGGGTTTTATTTGTTCTTGCTTTAGTTGCTTTAGGTATAAGTTTAGGTTGTTTGAGGTTTTTCTTGCTTCCTAATGTAAGACTGTATTGCTATAAACTTCCCTCTTAGAATGGCTTTTGCTGTGTCCCGTAGGTTTTGAATCATTGTGCTTTTGTTTTTATTTGTCTTTAGGTATTGTTTTATTTTTTATTTCTTCAGTGATCCACTGGTTGTTTAGAAGCATCTTGTTTAGCCTCCACGTGATTGTGTTTCCAGCTTTTTTGTTTTTGGTAATTGATTCAAATCTCATAGTGCTGTGCTCAGAAAAGATGCTTGATATGACTTCAATTTTCTTAAATTTACTGAGGCTTACTTTGTGCCCAGTGTGTGATCAGTCCTAGAGAATGTTCCAGAACTTGAGAAGAATGTGTATTTGATTGCTTTTGAATGAAATACTCTTGATATTCAACTAAGTCCAAATGGTATAAACGTGTCCTTTAAGGCCTCTACTTCCTTACTGATTTTTCTATCTGGATGATCTGTTCAATGATGAAAGTAGGGTGTTAAAAGCTCCCAACCATTATTATGTTACTATCAGTTTATTTTATGTCTGTGAACATTTGCTTATATATTGAGGTACTCCTATGTTGGGTGCAGATATATATAGTTACAACTGTTATATCTTCTCTTGGGTTGATCCCTTAATAGTGTCCTTCTTTCTCTTGTAAAATGCTTTTTAAAGTCTATTTTGTACAATATGAGTATTCCTACTCCAGTTTTCTTCTGATTTCCATTTGCATGGAATATCTTTTTCCATCCCCTGACTTTCAGTCTGCATATGTCTCTAGGTCTGATGTAGGTCTCTTATAGGCAGCATGCAAATGGGTCTTGTTTTTGTATTTAGCCAGTCTATATCTTTTGGTTGGATCCTTTTATCTATTTACATTTAACGTAGTTATTGATATGTATGTTCTTACTGCCATTTTGTTAATTGTTTTGGATTTGATTTTTATTCTCTTATCCTATGATTTGATGGCTATCTTTGCTGTTGTGTTGGGATTCGTTTTTCTTTTTTGCCTAAAAATATATATTATAGGTTTTTTTTAATTGGCAGTTACCATTAGGTTTTAATATACAGCATTCTGTATACACACACACACACACACACGTATATATACATATACACATGATTAAGTTGCTGATCTCATTTCAAATATCCTGCATTTGTACTCTCCTCTTCTATTACTAGTTTAGATATCATAGTTGTGTGTGGATGATTTCCTACCTTTACTGTTGTTTGCCTTTATTGGTGAGCTTTCCCTTTTCATAATTTTCTTGTTTCTAGTTGTGGCCTTTTCCTTTCCATCTATTGGAGTTTTTGTTTTGTTTTTTTTTAGCATTTCTTGTAAAGCTAGTTTGGTGGTACTGAGTTCTTTTGGCATTTGCCTGTCTGTACAGTTTTGGATTCCTCTGTCAAATCTGAATGAGTGCCTTGCTGGGTAGAGTATGCTCACTTGTAGGTTTTTCCATTCATCACTTTAATTATATCATACCACTCCCTTCTGACCTGGAGTTTCTGCTGAAAAAAATTAGCTGATAAGTTTATGGGGATTCCCGTGTATGTCATTTGTTGCTTTTCTCTTGTTGACTTAATATTTAGCATACATCTTGGTGTGCTGTTCCCCCTTGGGTTTATCCTGCCTGGGACTTTCTTACTGGATTTGGGTGACTGTTTCCTTCCCCATGTTAGGGAAGTTTTCAACTATTATCTCTTTGAATATCTTCTCAGGCCCTAGGCCTTCTGGAACCCCTATCATGCAAACGTTAATACATTTGATGTTGTTCCAGAAATCTCTTAAACTGTCCTCTTTTCATTATCTTTTTCTTTATTCTGTTCTGTGGCAGTGATTTCCATGACTTTCTTCCAGCTCACTTATCCGTTCTTTTGCCTCATTTATCTCTGCTATTGATTCTACTTTTTTCATCTCAGTTACTGTATTCATGAACTCTTATTCTTCTTTATATTTTCTAGCTCTTTATTAAAAATGTGTAACGTCTCACTCTGCATTCATTGTCTTCCTGAGTTCTTGGATCATCCCTACCGTCATTACGCTGAACTCTTTCTTGGGTGGACTCCCTATCTCCAGGTCACTTAGTTGTCCTATGGTTTTATCTTGTTTCTTCATCTGAAACATATTCCTCTGCCATCTCACTTTGTCTCAATTTCTAACCGTATGCCGTAACAACTCAGTCAGTCATGTCTGACTCTTTGTGACCCCATGGACTGCAGCACGCCAGGCTTCCCTGCTTCACTATCTCCCTGAGTTTACTCAGACTCATGTCCATCAGGTCAGTGATGCCATCCAACCATCTCATCCTCTGTCACCCACTTCTGTCCTCAGTCTTGCACAGCATCAAGGTCTTTTTCCAGTGAGTTGGGTTTTCACATCAGGTGGCCAAATATTGGAACTCCAGTTCAGCAGCACATTTTCATGTACGTGGAAAGTTGTTTCCCAGCTTTGGAGAAGTAGCATTGTATAGGGGCTGTCCTTCGTGTCCCAGCAGTACACGCCCCCTCTTGTCATCCAAGGGCCAGGGACCAGCTGGTCCCAGGGTAGGCTCTGGTCTGCATTTGCTGACTTAATTCCACGCGTTACTGGATTGTAGTTCTCTTGCTTTGGGGTGTCTTGCCCCCGTGATGGATGAGGCTGGTCTACAGGTTTATCCAGGCTTCCTGATGGGAAGGGCTGGTACACGCCCATTGGAGGGAGGGGCTGTGGCAAGGGGCGTGTCTAAAGGTGGGCCTGTGCTCAGGAAGTCTTCAGGCAGCCTGTCTGCTGACGGGTGGAGCTGTGTCCCCACCATGGTGGTGGTTTGGCCTGAGGTGTCCCAGCACCAGAGCCTGCAGGCTTTTGGGTGGGGCCAGGTCTTGGTTCCCAAACGGCAGCCTTCAGGAGCGCTCACACAGATGAACAGTTCCCACCAGTGTCCCCACCGTGAGCCCCAGCCACCCGCTGCCTCCCCTGGGAGCACCTCCAAGACCAGCAGGTGGGTCTGGCCCAGGCTCTTACAAAGTCCCTGCTGGGTTTCATAACCAAATGCCCCAGGCATGCCTCCTCCTAATGCCAGAACCCAAGGCTCAGGAGTCTGACATGGGGCTCAGAATTCTCACTCTTGTGGGAGACCTGCCCTATATGTCTTCTCCAGTTTGTGGGTCACCCACCCAGGGGGTAATGGGATTTGACTATATCACACGTGCACCCCTTTTACCTTTCTGTTGAGTTTCTTCTTTACATCTTTGGATTACAATCTTTTTTGGTAGGTTCAAGTCTTTTTTTTTAATCAGTGGTGGTTCAGCAAAGGGTTGGGATTTTGGTGTGCTTATGTGAGGAAGTGAGCTCAAGTTCCTTCTATTCTGTCATCAGCATGATGAGTAAACTCTTAATTACTGATTTTTTTTAAGCCAGTGCCATATCAACAGGCACAACAGCACCCCTTCACAGTGATGATGATGAAGTCTAATTGTGCATCCATTACAGAACTGCCTTCAGCACTAACAGGGCAACCTCTGGGGTTCTGAGTGATGCAGGATGCCCCAGCAACACTGGCAGGGGTCCTTGTCCAGGTTCTAGAAGCTCTGTTCCCTGAATTATGGCTCTCTACCTCTCTCTTCAAAGTCAGCCATGGCAAGACGGACTTCCTTCTAACTGTGCATCCATCTAGTTTGATCCAATATTTTAAAATTTTGTCTCTATTCATCAAAGATATGTGCTCAGACGCTAAGTTGTGTCTGACTCTTTGCAACCCCATGGCCTGTAGCCCACCAGGCTCCTCTGTCCATGAGATTCTCCCAGCAAGAATACTAGAGTGGGGTGCCCCCTCGTTCTCCAGGGAATCTTCCCGACCCAGGGACTGAACCTGCGTCTCTTACATCTCCTACATTGGCAGGGAGATTTACTACTAGCACCACATAGGAAGCCCCAGATATTGGCCTATAATTTTTTTGATATTGTCTTTGTCTGATTTTGGTATCAGGTGATGGTGGCTTCCTATAACAACTTTGGGAATATTCCTTCTTCTGCCTGTTGGAAGAGTTTGAGAAGGATCCGTGTAGTTCCATTGTGTGTTTGGTAGAATTCCCCAGTGAAGCCATCTGGTCCTGGACTTTGGTTTGCAGGGAGTTTTGTGGGGTTGTTTTGTTTTTTTTTTTTTTAGTTACAGATTCTATTTCACTTCTAGTGATCTATCTGTTCAAAGTATCTATTTCTTCTTGACTTAGTTTTGGTGGGTTGTATAGTTTCTAGAAACTTGTCCATTTCTTATAGGCTGTCCAATTGGTTGGCATATAATTATTCCTAGTTCTTACTTTTTTGTATTTCTGTGGTATCAATTGTTTGGTCTCTCTTAATCACTAACTGGAAAGTATCCAAGGTGGTGCTATTGGTAAAGAACCCACCTACCAATGCAGGAGACATGAGAGAGGCGGGTTCGATCCCTGGGTCAGGAAGATCCTGGAGAGTCCCCATGGACAGAGGAACCTGGCAGACTACAGTCCACCAGGTCACAGAGAAGTCGGACACGACTGAAGCAACTTAGGGCACACACACAGTATCTATACAGTGATTATACCGTTAAAAAATAATGAGGCCTTATTTGCTGAGCATTTCTGTATGTTCAAAGCTGTGCTAAGCCTGTCGTCTTCATACATCCTTACTGACTGTTGTTATTCCCACTTTCTGTGACTTACAGAGACTATCCCAAAAGTGACTTTTCTTCCTTTCTAACAGATATCTGCAAACGAAATCGAAATGCTTTTGATGAGGTTGCCACGCATGTTTAAACAGGAATTCACAGGCGTGGGAGCAACGCTGGAAAAAAGGTGGAAGTTGTGTGCCTTCGAAGGAATTAAAACTACCTAACTGTGAAGAGCGATGAAATCTCTGGACGAAACCGCCTGAACCCGGTCAGGGCTGTGCCGTGTGAGCCCAGGAGGTTTGGGGCAGGTCCAACACGGGACCTTTCTGGAGCCGTCAGAGCCTGACTGTAGTTACATCTGTGGCGTTCTCTTGTGAGTGGAAATGTAATTGTGTACCAGTTCCCTAAAACACAGCTTCATACTGTGACAGATCTGTTTGCTATGAAAACCAATGATTCCACAGTCATAGTGATGGCAGAACCCTAAAATATGCTACATTTGAGACTAGCTCACCAAGAATATTTAAAGTTAATAATGGTATAGCAATGGTCGTTGCTAGGCTACAAAGCTGTATATGTAATGTATAGCTGAAATCATTCAATGACATTTTCCTGAAAGTCTTTCTGTTTTAGTAAAAAAAAAAAAAAAGGAAAGGAAAAAAAAAGTAATTTTACAGTAAGGAAAAAAATCATACCAAAAGAAAACTTGAATATGTGTCTGAACTGTTATTGTATTTTGTAAATTAAGTTATATGCTGTTCTAGGGACTTTTGCCTTATTGAAGAGGCAGAAAATGTGATTGGACTCCTTGAGAATGCTTTATCAAGAATATTATTTTTCTAATGTAACAATCCTCCATCATACATTCTTTTAACATGGACTGCATAACAATTTTCATAAAATGTAAATAAAAGAAAAACTAGTGCTACTGTCTTGTACTTGGTATGTAATATTCAGGTTTATGCATCAAAATAAACATTCAGTAATATTGCTGTTACAAATTTTATAGCAAAGATATTAATTTTTTTCAATAAATATGACTTCTACCATATTGGTTTTGCAAATTATTCTTTGATATATTTTAAGAAATATTTTTCACATTATTCAATCCCATCTCATAGCCCATTATTTTTAAATGATTAAATAAATGCATGAGTGACATGAAGAGACAAAACATTTGAGACAAATATATAAAAATCATCAAGTGGAAAGTACTCAAAAAGATTATATAGCATTAGAATGGATATTATTTGAAAATACCAAGATATGACAGTCAAATATAATCAATTTAAACTTTATGTTTGTTTTGTGTCCTCATGCATAGAAACNGTGACATGAAGAGACAAAACATTTGAGACAAATATATAAAAATCATCAAGTGGAAAGTACTCAAAAAGATTATATAGCATTAGAATGGATATTATTTGAAAATACCAAGATATGACAGTCAAATATAATCAATTTAAACTTTATGTTTGTTTTGTGTCCTCATGCATAGAAACAAAGTAGCCAGTTACTATTATTAATTCTTGGTTTTATTTGTATGTTTTCCAGAAAACATACAAGTTAGAAAAAGAATTTTAAAATGCACACATCAACAATTTAGAGAAAATTTAGGTTTACCTTCTTTAAATGTAAGTAGAATAGAGCTTTCAATTGTATTTCCCTCCTGTTTCCTTACATGAGACACAAAAAAGCAAATATTCAAGATACTGATTGATTTTAAATGAAACATTTTTTAGGAAGACAGCTGAACAGTGAATGTTATTTAAAATTCCAAAAAGACATTCATAATTTCCTATTGGACATTATTGTCCTCCGGCTCTTTTTATTGAGTCCTGATAAATGAAGATTCTTATTCATGCCTCCCATAAATATCTACACATGTTATATTCAGGCTCAGTGCTAACACCATGAATATGCAGCTGAATAAGAAAGGAACCTGCCCCCCACCCAACCAACGAACTCAGAGTTCAGTGGGGAAAAGAATTTTCCCGAGTATCTATATGATGTGAACCATGTGACAGGAAAGATGTGATAATGGAGCCATGATCCAACCTAAATATCATATGTCATTAATGCTGAAACATTTGAGGTCTCTCCACTACCATCTGTCAATGCCCACCACCACCATCATCCTGACATGTTTAGGTCAGGAGACAAATAAGGATACAGCAATCCGAAAGGGGACCTCCTTATTTACAAATAATGTTACCATAAAATAGAAGACCTAAGAGGTTCACCTGAAAAAGAAAAGACGAATTCAGGCAAGCGGCAGTTAGAGACGACGTCTAGTAGGGGCCCAAAGGAAAGTACCATAATCTAGACCGTCTGCAAGCTGAAAACCTGGTCGATGTTTTCAAGTGCGCATTCATACTTTCAGGGATTGCCTGCAGTCACTTCAGCCTGAGGATACACTGCACAGGGCAGACCCCAGCTTCCGGCTTCCGCTCAGGAGAAGGAGCTGGCATGACCTCACGTTAGATCTGACATAAGACACCGCTTTCTAACTTCAATTATGTGAATGACTTATTTTTGCCAGGAAAAAAAAAAAAGAAAACTTCTGAATTATTTCACATGCATGCTGGTTTCAGATAGGACTTCAGAGGTCCCCTGGGGAAGGAAACGGCGTTGGTACCTCTGAGGAGCATCTTCCTGTCTGTCACCCCATCCTCCCTAGTCCTTGGGATAATCCTATTAAAGAGGACAGTGTTATTGTCCTCATTTGTCAGACAAGGAGAAGGAGGCTCACACGTGCTAACAATCTGGCCAAATCTGCACGGTTAGACAATTCTGAATACAGGGTTTGAAACCAGGACCCAATGACTCCAGAACACGTTGTTCTTTTTACTCTGCCACGCTTCACAGTCTATCCCCACTCCTCCCATGAGCTCAGTGCTCACCCAGGGCCTTCAGATCACCACTTTTACTCTCCTTTATTCTCCTCCATCCCCTGTACATGCATACAGGTGGGAAGACCTCTCTCTCTCCTAAACCCACCCAGTAACAAATCATCGTTCTTGGATTCTGAGAAGAAGCAAAATGTTGAAAGTTTGGAAATCTTTTTACCTGGCCCCGATGGATCTTTCTGGATTGCTTTCTCACTGCTCCCCTAAATAAGACTAATAAGTTTTTGTCTTTCGGCTTTTGTTCATATCTATCGATCCAAAGGGAAATACTTTACGTGAACCCGCCTTCCAATACAGGAGACGTAAGAGACGCAGGTTCGATCCCTGGGTCTGGAAGAACCCCTGANCACTGCTCCCCTAAATAAGACTAATAAGTTTTTGTCTTTCGGCTTTTGTTCATATCTATCGATCCAAAGGGAAATACTTTACGTGAACCCGCCTTCCAATACAGGAGACGTAAGAGACGCAGGTTCGATCCCTGGGTCTGGAAGAACCCCTGAAGAAGGAAATGGCAACCCACTCCAGTATTCTTGCCTGGAGAATCCCATGGACAGAGAAGCCTGGCGGGCTACAGTCCACAGGGTCGCACAGAGTTGGACACAACTGAAGTGACCGAGTCTATATACATGCACTACTTGTCACAATTCTACACAGCTTTAAGAGGAAAACACAAAGCCTCTCTCAGCCATGAAACTTTTCTCCATCTCCCAGAAGTCGTTTCTCCTGCCTCTGTATGACCATCATCCACGTGGACGATTTCTTAAGGTACTAACTCCCCAGCGGTTTTTGCCTCATCTCCTAATTAGATCACAGGCTCTTTGAGGGATCCAAGCCTGTCTCATTTACTTTGAATATTTCTCAAAGTGATGTTACTTATAAATATTTAGAATGCAAGACAGAGAAAGAACCAAGATGTTTTTCTGCCTCCAGAGACCAGTTTGCTTAGACACAAAAGAAAAAAATTACAAAATATTTTACAAGGCTGCAAATATTTTAGATTCGAGATTCCAAGACAGAAAATGTGAGTAATAATATATTGTATGGTATGGAAATACAAGAAGCAACCCAATTCCTTAAGGTTAAAACCCAGATCAATTAGCAACTCTTGATGAAGCCCTGATCTCCTGGGTTCCCACTGCTACTGCAGTATGTTCCTACTGCGGCCTGAGTTCTGTTTGTAACCATTTATGGACGGAGCTATCTTTCCCACATCCTGCAGGCTGGAGACCTCCCTTACTCAGCCCTCTAGGCCCGCAGACTGACATGACATACCATGACTTTTAGGCATTTATCGACTGAACAGACCCAACGAATGAAAGAAAAGCCCACACAGGAATTTCTGAATTTGTTGAATCAAATCATATTGAGGTATTAGGCCCAATAAAGAATAAAGGCTAGACCTTTCTTCTTCTCAGCTGTCAGATCCTGGCAGAATTCTTTTTTTAACACATTATTGACCAGAGACATTTTAATACATCTTTTGTTACACCTGAATGTTACTGACTGTACACATTTTAATATTCACTTACATAACAAATTACTGACCACAGGCATTCATTTCTGCAAAAATCCCCTGTACATGCATACATGTAATATGGCAGTAATATGTTAAATTTTTTTATTGTGGGAAAATACACATAACATTTATACTTTTAACCATTCATAATTGTATGTATCAGTGGCATTAAACACATTCACAATGGTGACACAGCTAGTCACCGCTGTATAACTTTTTCATCATCCTCAACAAAAGTTTTAATACACCCATTCAACAATAACTCCCTATCCCCCTCCTTCCAGCCCCTGGTAACCTCTCTTCTATGTTATGTCTCTTTGAGTGTACCTAGTCTCACATATTTCACATAGCTGAATGTCTTCCAGATTCATCCATAGCACGTGTCAGAATTTCATTCCTTTCTGAGGCTGAATAATGCTTTGTTCTATGAGAACTCTTCTTGCTGGCTTAAGTACCTGTTACCTATTGCAGCAAGGAAAAGTCCCTTGTCTACGTTTGAAAGTACTTAAGTACTTTTAGTAAATACCACATCAAAAACAACATTTGCAAGTGTAGAGAAGTTTGCTTCCATCTAGATAAACTTCCTTTTCATTGAGGGTAATAAAAATGAAATGACAAAAGTAGAAAATGTTGGTAGTAGTTGTATAGAAAAAGACTGTTTCAGCAAATATCCATGCAACAAATGTGATATGTAACGAGTTGTTTTCTCTTGTTAAGGGTTGGGGATGTTTCACTTTGAGGGTTTTTTTAAAAATCCATTTTCTAAAAATGGGTGCTGTGTTTGTTTCACTCAATAAAAGACATTTTATCCCCAAACCGTAAGAACTATTTTACCATAATACTCATAGTTTCTCCTCATAGACTGAGAAAATAAAGAGATGTTAGAGTCCTAAAATCTTATAGCTTGGCTCACTTTATATCAAAATGGTAAAAGGTTCACATGTATATTCAATCAGTCTGTCATTAGTATCTGAATAAACTATAACTTTCACAAGCAGCATACCAAACATAAACATTTCAGAGTTAAACAACTTATTATGAATGTGTTTATATATTAGATCACTAAAAATATTGTGTTTCTAGTTCCACCAACTCCAATTCCCCTCTTCTGCTCTCAGAAACTGGATCTTTTTCGAAAAATGTCTGGGCTTCAAACACCTGACAGTATCTCATACTGGGAGAGTGTTCAGCCTGTGTGGAGTCGAGTCCAGCCCCAGCCCTCACTGGGGCTGCTACCAAGCCGTGTTACTTAACCCCTGAGAGGTGCTAGCCCCACATTCGTGATACACTAATGTTAACACCTATGGCAGAGGATCACCGTGATTGATTCAATAAGACAGCACGCATAAAGCACCCAGATCGGAGCCAGGGAGACTGAAGTCACTGGTTTCTTCAAAAACTGAACTTTAGGGTGGCCCTGTGGCTCAGTGGTAAAGAATCCGCCTGCCAATGCAGGAGCCACGGGTTCGATCTCTGATCAGGGAAGATTCCACATGCCATGGAGCAACAAAGCCCGTGGGCCACAACTACTGAGTCTGTTCTCCAGAGACCAGGAGCTGCAGCTACTAAGCCTGTGTGCCCTGGAGCCCGTCCTCCGCAATAGAAGTAGTCACTGGAATGCAAGGCCTGCACACTGCAGGTAGAGAGCAGCCCCAACCACGCGGGAAAGACTAGAGATCTAGTCGGGAAAAGTAGAGACGCCAAGGGAACATTTCATGCAAAGAAGGGCTCGATAAAGGACAGAAATGGTGTGGACCTAACAGAAGCAGAAGATATTAAGAAGAGGTGGCAAGAATACACGGAAGAACTATACACAAAAGATCTTCATGACCCAGATAATCATGATGGTGTGATCACTCACCTAGAACCAGACATCCAGGAATGTGAAGTCAAGTGGGCCTTAGAAAGCATCACTATGAACAAAGCTAGTGGAGGTGATGGAATTCCAGTTGAGCTATTGCCAATCCTGAAAGATGATGCTGTGAAAGTGCTGCACTCAATATGCCAGCAAATTTGGAAAACTCAGCAGTGGCCACAGGACTGGAAAAGGTCAGTTTTCATTCCAATCCCAAAGAAAGGCAATGCCAAAGAATGCTCAAACTACCACACAATTGCACTCATCTCACATGCTAGTAAAGTAATGCTCAAAATTCTCCAAGCCAGGCTTCAGCA